>JAJDFE020000245.1:0-48533 GCA_021527465.2 Geoglossum glabrum | reverse complement strand
CCCAAAATCGCCTAAACCATAAACTTTTTCTCACCTTCGACAAGACCATCCGCAAGCTTGGCGATTGCGACCCATTCCGGTGCAAATTTTCTGGCTTCATCTAGAGCTGGAATGACCCCAACCCCATTATCATCGCTCCACAGGCACACCACTTTACCGTCCATACCCTCCTCTCCTTCCGCCATCCCTTCGCTCACCGGCCATCTCACTTCGACATCCCAAGGCCTTTCCCACTCGCGGCGCCACAGTCGTATTTCCTGCGATCCACGCGGTGGGACACGTTCAAAGCGGTCATCCACCGATGCCCCCTTAACTGAAAAATCAGAGATAGGTTTGTCAAATACTAGCTTGCAGGCTCGGGTATTGAGACCGTATAGTCGAAATTCCGCTCGATTCTTTCCATCAATCCTCGAAACGTTATACTCAAGCCAGTCCTTGTAACTAAGGCTTGGGGGTGCGCCATTGGGAACATTCCTGATAACCCTTGGCGGCAATCCTTCCCACGTGCATGTCGTGAGGCCTTTCCTACCACGGCTTGCCACAGAGCAGTCGATCTCTTGGCCTGAAGCACTAGGGATATAGTGGATAATATCCCCAACGTACGGTTGGACTCCAGTTAGCGAAACACGGTTTATCCCGCTCTCAAGGTTGACTGTCTGAATAAAGTAGACTTTGAGTCTGTTGTTGGCGGAGAAAGGGAAGGCAACAAGATTGTAGATTAGAGTGCCAACGAAAATGGAAAGGAGGAACACTGGGATATGGTAGGTGAAGCGGTGGAGAAAGGGGCCGAGAGGTGCCAGAACTAGGATAGAAATAAACCCCATAGCCACATAAACCTATATCTGTCAGCAACGGGCCTTGTGCTCGAGAAACCATAGATCAACATACAAAGAGAACTGGGTTCCCGTCCGCTCCCGTCTGATTCATCGCTGTCGAGAGTAGGAGCCTATGGCAACAAGGTAAGCCCACTAGGAAGTACATACATTAACAATGTTGGAACCCTACCCGACTTGGCCCACCAGTACTACAACGACCGGTGCGACTAATATGAACTGCAATAGCCAAGTCCATTTTGGAAGTTTTCCGCTCCAGCGTTGTTCATCTCCGTATGCATCCATCGTTAGATCGGTCTCATATTCGTCTTCATTTCTGGCACCTTCCCCACCGCTCGCTCGATGGAAAGACCTGGAGTAATTGGCAAATGTTGTCCGTCGCTCGCTCTGAAATAAGGGTGTTGATTCGGTGGGCTCAGGCCCCTCCTCATGTTGGCCATCGCCGCTGGTTATATTCTCGTCTGCCGGCTGGGCAGAAGAGGCAACCAAACTACTAGCAGACCGGCTGCCAGAGCGCTGGGTGCTGGGACTGTCTATGCGACGTGGCTGATCACGCCCCACAAAGTTCACATACTCAGATATTGTTGGTAGGGCAAAGTACTCGGCCAAGGTAATCATAGTGGCGAGGAATACAGCTGCGAAGTAGAAAAACAGGAAATAGCCACCGGCTATTCTCAATCTATCCTCCAAAACGGTGACCCAAACCATTACCGCCCAGCCTCCAATGAATAGCCAGAGCCATGCATAGCCTCTATGCAAAGCGCTTGGCCGCATATCATCTGCTCCCCTGAGGATGGACCAGGAAAGCACGAACCAAGCACTTAGGGTCATACTCCACACGGAATACTGGCTGCTATAGACGATGAGCGGGTTGACTTTCGTTACTAGGAAGGCGAGGCCAATAACAGCGGCGGATGCAACTACAAATGCGATGGGGAACCGGGTGAACCCACGCCATCCATAGAGGGGTACGGGGTCGTCCATAGAGATCTCCGGTGGTACCTTTCTAGAAAAAAGATACAATTTATCTCTCTTCTGCAGTAAAAAGACCGTGGTAGCGATAGCAAGCGGGGCTACTATTAAGAGAGTGAGTGATAGTGCAAATAGTGTGTGGAGACGGAACACAGCAAAAGCACTTCCGAACACTAACACCCAGTCCTGTTAGCAATAGAGCCTCGATTTGGTCCCTAAAATACTCACAATCAAACCAAACCCCGTCAGACCCTTTTCCGCTTCGCACCTTGCCGTCATTCTTAATAACTTCGTCTGGCCGGCCTTCGAATGTCGAGCTGGTATCCGACGTCAACCCTTGAAGGGTGGATAATGAGGTAGAAAGCATATGCCAGAGCGAGTCGATGGAAGCTATTTACGGTTAGTATGTGTCCTTTACGCTTGGAGGATCCCACTAACTATGCCGGGCGTCGTCTTGGTCAGTATGATATCTTGCCCTCGGCTCCCAAAACGCTAGATCAAGACCCCGTAGACCAAGAACCCCATTGAAGATAATATAGTCAGTTTGGCTCCGGATCATGCCCCTTTTGAACCCATCGCCGCTGACAACTGTTCCGAAAGGATGTCTACTTCTTCCATAAAACCTTGTAACTTCTGTATCCGTGCTCCGAAATAAAGTCGCCCGACCACCTGCCCCAGCACCCTCAAGATTGAGAAAAGTGTGGGCGAATTGCGATATAGGGTGACGAGCAAAAGCTCTAGCCCCGTTCAAAAAGTCTTCCTCACCATTGTTCAAGAGTGCAACAAGTCCCTTCCTTGGTGTGTTTCCAGGAGTTGTGAAGTATTTGATCATTTGAAGTGTGGTGACGACCCCAACTCCATCGTCCGTCGCTCCATACCCAGTTGACACACTATCATAGTGGGCATTAACAAGGACACCGCCCTTGCTATTTGGCTTCTTCGTAAACCCAAGGTCTTCGCGATTGTTCCACCACTCGCTATCGTCATCCTCTGACCCACGGATATAAACAATAATATTGGTCCCTTCAAAGTATACGCTTTGTCCGGCTGTACGACCAGACACCAACACACCGCCGGCGGAAAAAGTGACATTTGAAAGCATATCATCGAAGATCATAACAGCATCTGATGCGGTTGCGGCCTTGCGCCCATACCTCATAGGTTCATCTAGATAATCTGGATCGAGTGACGGAGATGCGGTTGACACAATATGACCCGGGGTGGCCTTTCCAGGCGATTTGCCTTTCTCAATACCACGCTCCGCCCCGAGCTTCTGAGTAGAATAGCTTATACCATTGGCGTCTAATATTGTTTCCACTCTTCTCAACAGCCAGTCCCTAACCTCATCGTTCCTCCGACTGTTATAGGGATGGTATGCTCTAGTGAGCTCTTGTAGGTCACCCCATGCCTCAGTAATATTTACTCCCTCTACTGGAGTCCTATTACTTGGCGCGGAGGGAACGACTGAATGAATCACCAGCAGAGGGACAACCAAGGCAACGTATGCGACTGTCGCGATGATAGTCACTGGCAATGGGGTGAAAAGAAAAGGGTTCGGAGCCTTCGGCTTTCGAAAAGGCATAATTGCGTATTCCCTGTCCTAATCGGCCGTGTCAGTCATGCGGGTCCACTGTTGCTCCAGCATGGGCAGAGGGGTGACATGGCAGGTGAAGACGCACCCCACGCAGTATCTCCGGCTCCGTGGCGAGCTATCTGCCACCTTTTGTATGGAGCGCAGCCGCAGCTGGGAGCAGTTTCTCGAAGGGAAACAGCACGTCGCGGGGTGATGGCGCAGCCTGGGTGTGATGTCTTGATAAGGAACGTGAGCTGTCGTGGCTCTGAGAGAAGAGAATTAGAGGTCGGAAACGGAACACACCACCAGCCCAATCTCCGCCGCTTCCCAAAACACCAAGGACCGCAATGGTGCCTTCCGGGAATGCTGGGCGACGGCTACCACAGAGTACTCTGTAGTTGCGAGGTAAAAGTACTCGACACTCTGTACTTGCACTATGAAGCCAGGGCAGCTTCAGTTCTGCGGGGTCCGTAGAGCTCACTCCCGCACGGCCCCCATCCTGCCCCAAGCGTCCTTGGCCTCCCAAAAATCATCGGTGGGGCGTTGTGAGGGCTTGATTGGTAAATACTGCTCTATGTACTCTACTCTATATTCTCCGTATACAGGAACAGAGTGCCCTGTAGGTGTTGTAAAAATGCCGGAGACGCCCTGTACATGTACATGTGCGGTACATACAGCCCCGAGGCATAATAATGAATCAGGACGCACTTGGGTCTCCCATCACCGTCATCCATTCACCTCCCATTGAAAGGACGGGAATATACTCTGCACATTGACCGCGCATGCATCACGAACGCTTTGTTTCTCCCATGCTTCCCGCCAGCAGCTGCAACAGAAATGTCAGAACCCGCACATCAACTTCCGTCCGCTCCTCCTCAAGCATCTCAAGCTCAAACTCGCGCCAGCGTTATCGACGCTTATTCTAAAGGAGCGTCCCAGTTCCACGCGTGTGAATACCATCAAGCGATCAAAACGTACAGGCAGCTCTTGCGGCAGCAGCAGGATCTCTTGAGTAAAACGCTGCTCTGGTTCAATATTGGTGTCTTGCGCGACCACCTCGGCGAGCATGCTTTGGCCGCTGGAGCCTATGAAAAAGCGATCAAGCTGGATAAATCTTTCTCCATCGGCTGGTTCAGTCTGGGAACCACCACATCTCTTCTTGGCGATTATCGAAGGGCGCTGAGAGTCTTTAAAATATGCGAGAAGACTTTGAAGGGGGACTCTATTGACTATCGTGAGCAAGGGTTGCCTTGGACTCTAGAAAAAACAAGAGTCATCTTCAATATAAGGCAGACTCAGTTCCTAAAACTGCATAAGCAACACAAAGCGCCTTTGGATACTCCGTGGTCTCTCAATAGGCTCCCCGCTGGGATAATCTTCGAACACAGCATTGACGCAATTCCTGGAGGTGGGGAGGATACAAAACCGTCGCTGGGTTTGCACGAAGCCGGTAGGGTCAAGCTCGTAGAACCGCAGGCTAGAGCTGAGGTGAAGCCGCAATCCGTAGCACATGGAAAGCTCGGAAGAAGCGCAACAGCTCGGGTCACCAATTTGCGAAAAAAGATTCCATTCTCCACAGCACGCAGCAAACTTGGGAGACACGCAACGACTGCCGGGGTCGTCGCGGACGCGCCAAAGCCCTTTGCTGCTTCCCAGAACTGGGAAGAACAGTCCTTCGACGACCGACACCAAACGGTGAAGCGGCCCGATAGCCAGAGAGAGACCGACGTTCAGCTCTCAGCCGAAGGTACGAGGCGCGGCAGCGTCACTCTCCCTAGGGCCGCACACCATTTAAGAATGGATTCCCTCGGGATCTTTGCACAAGGGGAGCCGGAGCTGCGAAGGCTGCAAGCCGACGCCACTGAAGCATCCACGAGGGCATTACCGCGTAGTCGCTCATTTTCTCACGGGCGCCGTGTGGACAGAAGATCAGAAGCCCCCTAACTGGTAGGTGGCTCGCGGGGTTCGGGTGGGGGCTTTGGGCTTAGATATTCTATTGGCAATTAATTCCTCGTGCGGTAGATAGAGAAATTATACAGATCATGTTAATAACAGGGCCGAAGGGCTTGGATCATTAGGTGCTCCCCGTGTATGAGACGGAAGCGGAAAATCGTAACAGGGAACCAGCCCCAATGAGAAAATGCCTCTCAGGGCCGAGAACGGGGGTTTTTTTAGAAGGCCGGCTGGCATGGCTGGGGGACGGTACGCAAGGATTGAAACGGCCCATCAGCTCACAATAGGGCACACTGGTTGCCAATTGATTGATATATTCTGCTCTAAAAGTAAGGTCTAGAGAAAGGAGTGAAAGGCATCGCTGTCGGGGTTTAATGAAGACCAGGCCTAGCCATTCACTTGCCTATATAATGCCTGGCACTGAGGCATGTCGATGATACACGGATGTCCTGGGTACTTGTTGGAAACGCAGCCGTTCGGCCAATGGAGGACGTAGGGGCCGCTGTTTGATGGCAGTTGCGTGGTTTACAGTGCGTACAGGGTACTAATGCATGTCAACCCCACGCGGCTGTAGAAACCGGGGCGTCAAGGAACCTTCCGTGACAGCGATTCTACTGGTGGCAACCCCGCCATTTGCTGCTGGAAGGTGTCCAACAGGTAAACATCATCTGCCAGAGGTACGGAATGCACTTACCCCAGAGTGTAAGCTCCGCTCCCTGACAAGTAGCTGGGCCTGCCGAGTCAAGCCCGAAGGTCGGAGCGGGGGCGAAAGCGGATGGTATCCGGCTCACCGTTGTAGATTGCCATGGTACCTAGTAGTTGCTCGTGAAACGGACATTCCCTGGGAAGCCAAGAGCAATGAAGCTATGGGTTTTGCGAGGAGTCTAAAGATGAAGTGTCAAAGGACTTTGACCGCTGTAGATTTTGAGCGGACGATGAGGTGGTGAGGAGAAATGCACATGCAGGTGCCTGGACTGGGGAAGCCAGTTCGCCCGATTCCTGGTCCGCCTCGTTTCGACACTGCACACAGAGTGGTTATCGGGCTGACCTCTCGCGATGAGTTCCCTGCCACCTTGTGACATCTCCCCATACCACGGCTGGATGATGAGCTGGCTGGACTTGCGAGGGAAGCTGAATTGGGGGGATTGGCTAACCCGTATATCCCCGTGGGTCGCTCTAACCGCTTGGAATCCGCATTCGGGCGTGATGCAGTCTCTCCAATGATACTCCGCATGATCGCATCAATGTGATTCGCCGGCCGCCACAGAAAGCCCATGGACCAACGACGTAACGCGGACCGAAGGTTCCCAGACGTTGCATTGGTTGCATGCAACGCCGAGCACTTCCGGCCAATTGACAGACCTGCCTGGGAACCCCTCAGATTCCCAGCATCGAAGGTGGGTTAGCAGGGTTCGCTCGTGCATCTCGAGCCGATAAAGAAACGATGAACAACTCATGGCATGTCGTACCAGTGGTGATGCTCAGAGGTCAGGCTACCCAAAGCAGGAGGCTGTAGGGGCAGAGCAGGCTCTTGGGGCCTCCACCGCGCACCCTCCTCTTATACATACTCACATAGTCGCTGCCTCGTCTGCCAGCACTGAGCTGTCGATCAGACTTCAGCCCAAATCTGCCTCCCTTCACTGTTGAACTGGGATTACAGTACCTTTTTTTTTTGCCTCGTACGAAGGCAGCGGCGTCGTTAGCTCGAGCGTCGTAAATTCGTTCCGCCCACACTGTTGGGGAGAAGAGCGTCGCCTGTCCGACCGCTGCAGCTGCCGAAGGACACAACTCTCACCGCCTCTAGTGGACGGTCTCCTGTGTTCCGCACCTGCCACCCCACGGGATCCCATCAGCAACAACAATAACAACAACAACAACAACAGCATCGCCATCAGCAGCAGCAGCACGTAGCGACAGAGTGACTGAGTGACCATCGCACCTAATAGACGTGGAGCTGTACTGTACCGTCTTTTCTTTCATTGGCATCTGCTTACGCAGATGATTCTTCGCTTCTGAGACGCTCTTTGCCGGCAAACATCACCAGCGTCATCATTTCGCCACCCTCGAACGCACGAATAGTGGCGGTGCAACTACGTGCTACTTGTCTTCTCAGCAATTGCCCTGTTCTTGAATGTCGCTCGATCTCAGTTCTCTCGCTGGACACCTTCACTGACTGTCACCACCGTGGGATCGCTCGACCTTTTAAACCGCTGTCTCGGCTCGCCCAAACGCACGTCTCTAAACATCATCCGAAACCCACTCACCATCTCTGTGTGCTTATCTAGACGATGAACACCCCGCCTCCAGAGGATCCGTACAAGGTTTTAGGTGTTCCAAAGGATGCTACAAAAGATGCAATTCGAAGCGCTCACCGAAAACTGGTCCTGCAGAGTCACCCCGACAAGGTTCAGGACGAGTCTCTTCGGGCCCAGAAGCAAGACGAATTTCAGCGGGTTCAGCAGGCTTACGAGGTGTTGATCGACGAGGCACGGCGTCTACAGTATGACGAGACCGTGAAGCGAGACGAGCTGAGGAGGCAGTTGGCAGAGGAGAGAGCAAAGGCACCGCGACGCTACGAGACTGTCCGAACTAGCCCTCGGGAGTTTGATGATCGGAGGAGTCACTCGAGAACGTATGAGGATGGGCGTCCAAGGTCTTTCGAAGATGGGCCATCATCATCTTCTAGGTACGATGCCTTTGGGGCACGCCATCCTACGCGGAGCTTTGAAGGTCGAAAGTCCTCAAGCCGAGCTGAGGATGACGAGCGAGCGCATATCGAGCGTGAGCGGAAACGAGAGTCAGAACGATCGGAACGCCGTAGGGCCCGAGAACGGGATCGGGATCGGGAACGAGTGAGAGGTCGCGACGACAAATATTCTCGCACTACTACGTATTACAGTGAGGAAGATGAGTTACATCACATACCTATACACAGGGAGTCGAGTAAAGTGCATGTGGGGTCTGATAGGCTGGCAGCACCAATTTTCGAGGATAAGTATATTACCGCTCAGGAATACATCCGTCGTACTGAGGACATACAATCCCGGCATCGCGCAGGCGGCAGGTTACACAAGACGTACTATCCGGTACCTCCTCAGCCCCCTACGCCTCCTCCTCCTATCACCACTGAAGAGCCTCCTCCAATTCGAAGATCAGCGGCTAGACCAAGAGAGCGTGAACGGAAACGAGAACAGGGTAGGCCGGCATCGCAGGGAAAGGATACTAGGATCGTGGATCCTCCCAACAGGTATCCAGAGCCAAAAGCAAAGATTATTCCTAACTTGACCTCTTCGATGTCATCTCCTCCGAACATCGACATTCCATCAAGCTCCAGGCCTCACCATTCTCACTCTCGATCCTCTTCGGGTATGGCCTCACTAAGGCCACAACGCAACGCAGCAGTAGAGACTGTTCGTCCTCGCGCAGACGGTGCACCCCCGTTCACGCGATCGCACACGAGCCCCATGGTTAGCTCAGCTCCAAGAAAGGATTCCACATCCGGGAAATTGAAGGAGAAGGTCAACAAGACTCCTCTTGGTGAAGCCGGCTTTGACTCTGGGTACAGCTCATCAACTCCAGAGAGCCCATACCTCGGTGGAGGACGGAGTCCGCCGACTAGGTTTGTGCATAGAGCATCCCCAAAGGCAAGTACCTTCACCGGAGGGCCGATGTGCGAGGAGCCTGCCGAGTACGTAACCCCGCACTCTCGCTCCCGTCCGATCATCGGAGAGGACGACCTTTACGAGCGTCGGCCGAGCAGCAGAAGCGTGTCTCCAGTCGGACGGCATGTACCTGAGGGTTCGAGCCGGTCTCGCGCTCAGCCGTCGACTCCCGAGTATCGACAACCTTATATCTACACAGTGGAACCGCCTCGCGTATCACCGGTTTCCCCGCACATGCCTACCAACACAACCCCTAGGAGGGCATACCCTTCTGATATTTCATATGCTCCTAGGTTTATGAAGGAGGACATCAACTTTACTCAGTACACTCCTGGTCGTCGAGCTACGGGCTCCCATAGCCAACCACACTATCCACGGCCATTCGCTACCCGCGCCGAAACAATACATTGACTGTTGGTCAATACTCACAACCTCCTGCGTTCAGCAGCCATATCCTCGGGTAGTCGCTTCACAACATCCCTAGTTTTTTGCGGTTTGTTTTTCAACGAACGCACTGTATCATGCTGTATACACTCCGTTTTCACGGACAATTAACTTTCGAACTGTAGCTATTCAGATGCCCATATTTTGCTTTCGAAACCGAACAGTGTACGCGGTCCGTATCAGCCAGACCTGCGAGCATGTTCAGCGGAGGAAACAGTCTTGGTTACCAACCCTTCTTTTCGCTTTTCCCTGGCGTCAGTAGCCCAGTGTCACATAGCTTCCGTTCCTTTCAAACTTTGCTATGATCCCATCATTTGCAACGTTCGTTTCTCTATTTTCTCCGGAGTTTTGAAAGGGGACTTTTTTTTTTGGGTGAAATCTCTACAGGTTGGGTGGGTGGGTGGTCTTTCCGGGGGAGGGGGGTTCTGGCAGGTCTGTTACCTCGATGTTCCTTCGATAACTACTACTTCTTTCTAATTGCTTGTCTTACTCTTTTCTCTGTCTGATACCGCTATATCTTCCTCCCTATACTTTCTGTCCTCTTGACTTGAGATTTCGAAGACCTCGTTTTTAACGACGTGTGCCTATCTAACGAAATTACTAAATGCCCATAAAACTCTACAAATATGCTCAGCCATTCATTCTGTTGGAAGATGATTAAAAGGAATGGAAACTAGCTCCCCAATTAGCGATGATTATAAAGCTATAAAGTTTCCTCCGTGAGGCACCAGTACTGATTAATGATTGTTTTTATTCCTCAAGTTTTTCACTTTTTTCCGACTTGAACTTTGTGCATCTAGCTACAAAACCCAAGCTCATTGAAAGGGAAAATAAAAATAAAAAAAACCACCAAAGCCAACCTCCCCTACTCTAACATCATCACCCTCGTCCTCATCCTTCTCCTCCGCATATGCTCCCCGGCGCGTGTCCTTGTGTTCGGATATGACTGGCTGGGGCTAGGGAGCAGCACCGCGGGGGATTAATGATTGAATGAATGAATGACCACGGGCCCCGCACTCACTCACTCACTCACTCACTCACGAAAACCAACCCCCCCTCTCTTCCCTCCAAAATACCCCTCCCCGGAAAGGGGAATTTAGGAATGGGTAAATAAAATAAGTAAATGAATAAATAAATAGATAAAATCCAGTATATATATTTTGGGGGGGGGGTTGGGGGGGGGGGTCTGCTTTGCGTTCTATTCGCGCGCACCAGCCTTCTCTCTCTCCCCCTCAAGGCCGCAACACGGGGCAAGCGTAGACTTACCTGCCTACCTGCCGCCTACCCACCAACCCCCGAGGCAACAAAACTCCCGCGTGCCTGCCCTGCCAAGCCAAGCAAAATGCGACAGCGCAGAGCATGCCGCTCGATGAATGGGGGAGGGGTTGGGGATGGGGGCGGGTTTGGTGGAATGGTGGATTGCTTGCCACGAGGGTTGGGGGGAGCTGTGGAAGGGAGGCGTGGCGCGCGGTGGGAGAGCGGGCTTGTTCAGTGGTAATGATAATAACAATGATGGTATTCGTCACGATTGGTTTGGTTTGGTTTTTTTTTTATTTGGAGTTTGGATGGTTTTTGGTTCCTATTCCTTGAAACGTCCTGGTAGAGAGAAGTATAAAAATAAAGAAAAAATTAAAAAAAAAATATAAGAAAAAGCCCGAATACAACACTCAGTCTCTCCATCCCAAATCCCAGCGGAATTATAGATGGCACCCGTTAATCCTGCACCTGCAACAGACCCGCCGTTCGAATCAGCATTGATCGCCCTATCTATCCATCCACCTTTTCGCTCAGGAGAGGGGGAAAAAACCGCAAAAACTCACCTCTGGCGGCTTCCCCACAGGCTGGACCATCTTCTCGATCATCCTGGCCCTGACCTTTTCCCTGCTCTCTCCCAGCCCCAAGGCCATGTACTCCAGCAGTGGCGGGTGTCCGACGTACGACGCGTACGAGTCCCGATGGATGTTAGACGTCCATTCGAACTTTGTCGTGTCGGCGTGGCCGGTGCCTACGTAGCGCGCTTGGAGTTGCTCCAGTTGCTGTTGTGCGCGGAGTTTGTCGGCCTGTTTTTTGGGGTGCGAGGTTAGTTAGTGCGTGCGATAGAGGGAGAGAGATAGAGAGAGAGAGATAGAGAGAGGGTGGGTATGTTATAGGTACCATTTTATTTATTAAGCCTGAAGATAGCTTGATGAGATGGATAGATGATGGGAGAGAGAGGGACTCGGTGTTGTCGTCGGCAAGTCCCGTCTCTGTTCAAGCTTTCGTCTCTTCCACCACCTCTACAAAGAACTCTGTATAACTGCTCCACACTATCCGACAACACCACCATCACCAAGCCCTCGAGCAAATGAGTACAACCACCATACCCACCACCGCCACCACCACCGCCAGCCCTCCTCTCCCACCGGCGACGACGGCTACCCCTCCGCCGCAAAACCCCCTCCGAGCCCAATTCCACAGTAGACAGGCCGTCCTCGACTCCATCACAGACAACAAGCGCTCTATCACCGTCATCGAGCGCATGGAGGTGGAGATCCAGAAGCAGCTTGAGGACAAGCGATACGAGAAGAAAGTAAATCTAAAGCTCTGGGAGAAACACCGTGTAGACCGGGGGAACGGCGAGAGCACAAAGTAGTGAGATTGATTGGGGGGGTGCCTTGGTGGAAAGGCTGGGGAGAGAGGTCCCCATTTCTCCTCCTCCTTGTTGCTTGCAGCTACGTCTCTCACAGGAGGAGGAGGTCTGCGGGGATGGCGTTTCAAAAGGGCGCGCGGTCGTTTCGCGGGCGCCATTCGAGGTGGAAAGCAATACCAAAAGAGAACGACGAGGGATTTCATCGCTAATCTGCTATAGCCTAATCAGAAAATTCTTCATAATCAATTCTGCTACTATAGGCTTCCGAGTCTAAATGTCTTCTAGCTGGAATCCGTCATCCCCGCAGTTCCTGATCCATCCGCTCAGTGCCTCTGCTGTAGCCTCACTTTTGACCACCCTTCTCTCCTTCAAGACGTCAGATCTTTCCTTAAAGCTACCATAACTACCGTTCACAGCAACCCCTTCTAGACTCGCTAGGCCGCACAGAGCTACAACGTCCACAGCCGCCCTCCACATCTGCCTCCGGCAAATCTGGCTGGCGCCTCTTGGATCAAACTGCTTCCGGCCTTGCAGAACCCCACCGATGAGCGTCTCCTGTAGAGCCGGGGTCCACACCGCAGATATATTGCTTGCCGCTAGCTTCTTATTTGCCATCGCGCTCCTTCGAGAAAACCTGAATTCGCGGCTCGTCGTCCTAACAGCAAACGGCCGGAACCCATAGCCGCCACGCCACTGTTTATCATCAATCACCTTCATGCGTCCAGTGGGGCTAAACGCACGATTGCATGCAATTGTCGAGTGCTGGGAAGCAGGGAGGATGAGAGTGTGGATATAGGCGTTCTGGGGGCAGATCAGGAGGGAAGTTGCGGAGGAGAGAATTGAGGTGCATTGTTTAAGGGCTAGTTTGTCAGAACAGGATTTTGAGAATGTTGGTGGGGCGTCTGGGCGTGCTAACGATGGACGGGTTAGCTGTGTATTTTTTCGGGAAGAGGCTAATGAGCAAAAATACCTGGCTTTCGACGAACAGCACCAAGCTCAGAAAAGTACCCCCGACCACGTAGGAGTGATTCTGTAGCCCCGCCATCTGATAGATTATCGCTGGTAGTCGGTGGAACAGACCATGGCGTGGGGTCTTCTTGAGCAGCCATTGTAAGCTCCATGCTGGCATCTCCGCCTGCACCTCGCAATCAGTTAGTAAAAGTCTCGTTTGCCATCATATCTGCGCTCGTGACGCTCCAAAAGTGCACCGGAGAACGGAAGATGTCAGATCACATTCCCCTAGTTGCTAGAGCCCTGATTTTTGCCGTCGAGGCGGGCTCTAACAATACGAGAAGCCGCCCTAGTTTTTGAGGGTTGTCTAGGCCCAGAACTCAAGGGTACTCGGCAACCAGGGTGTAGGCAGTGGGATGTCACTGTTATATCATAAAGATATTTTAACATCGACAAGGTGATGCCAAGTAACCGAGATTGCGATCTGTGCTATCTGGTACACTTCCCGTTTCATCCGACATCGACAGCCCTGGGGCAGTCGATTGGGAATCTGGGAGGCCCTTGGAGGACCCCGGGGGTTCTTGAATCATCCCAGGTCAAGAGAAAATGGAGATGTTATACGCGACAGAACTTTGGAGCGTCCCAATTCAGGCATCCAGAACTCACATGGCGCTTCAGAGCAATACATATGAATTCGTGTATCTCCCTTAATGGTAAAGGGCTGACAGTCCGCATTGGAGATCTCGTGTTCGGAGCGCCGTCTGATGAAGGTTGAAGATGGGCTGGAGGACGCTACAAGATCGCAGCACTCTTGAATGAGGAACCTGAAAATAGGTTAGCTGAGGTATAAGGCGTGGTAGTAGTATGTACACGGCCGAGTGTGCGCACCTGTTGAAAGAACGAATTGCAAGCACCTCTGCGTGCCAGTCATGCAGCACGAAGCCGTTTGCCAGCGGGACCTTTGGTCGAGGTAGACATTTCATTCCGGTCCTACGCTAGGTTAGCCGCTGCGCAACGCGGAGAATCGAAATTGGAATGAGGTGAGGAAGAGAGAGAGTCTGGAGACTCACGCCAGTGACGCGCAGGACAATTCATTGCCTTATTCCTGAGGGCATCATGTAAGAAGAAATAACCTCTCAACGATTCGCAGTCAAACGCAGTCAAACGCAAGCTGGCTGAACGGGCTTCATACCTCGCGAAAGCACTATACCAGCCAACGGCACCCACTCGCTCGTGCCATCCTCCCTCGTCGGTCTCGGCTTCCGTTTCGCTGGCAAACTGTCAAAGGTGTTGAGGACGAGATCTGCCACCTGATCCTCAAGGGAGCCCATTGTACAAGTACCTCTCCTACTCTCTCAGTTTTCCTGAGTAGCGATAAGTGCGAGATAGGTGAGGAGAGTGTACGACCGAGTTGCAGCCACAGTGCATATTGCAATATGCAGCTGCAGTGTCGGGGTGAATGTGATGTGATTAGAGGGACCGGATGGGCTGGAAACGGGAGGGAAGACAGGCCAGTGGGTCAGTTCAGAACAGCGTGTATTACCGCAGCACAGCATTACTTGCCTGCTAGTCCTGGCGGTGTGTATGGATGGATGGGTGGATGGATGGATAGAGCATGTGTATGTAAGTGTGTACACTATTGTCCTTACCTGCTCACAACATCCTACAGGAGGAGTAAGTATTAGGAGACAGACACATTATTCTGGCATGGACCGTAGCAGGGACCGTAGCACTGGAGGACCGCAGCCTGGACTGCCATAGGACACGCTCTCATCCCAGCAGCCTGGTCTCAACCCTATCCTCCCTAGTCCGCACCCAAAGTTCTCCCGGGCGCATTGTACGCCTTTCCTCTTCCTTCCCCACCTCTTGATCTCCCGCCCACGCTCCAATCACGGCCAGCCCCCCGGTGCACCTGCCCACTTTCCCACTTCCCCATCGCCCGCCGTCTTCCAATCCTGCTGTCTCGCGCTGGAGAGATCGCTCGCTACTCCAAATTCTTTTCTCTCGCCGCGTATCATTCGATAGACCTTCACCTTCACCCAGCCCAAGAACCCTCCCCATCGTCACCGTCGCTGGCAATCCAACGACAATGCGCCAGCCACGACTGCGTTACCTCGCGTCGCTGTTATTGTTCCGGTTATAGTCCATCACCATAGGGAATCGATCCGAGATGGCGTTCAAGCTGTCGGAGCTGCTGAACCCAGCGCCAAACTCCGACCCTCCGTCACCGACCTTTTACGAGAAATTGCCGTCGCCATCACAACAGCAACAACAGCAACAACAGCAACAACAACAACAACAACAAGCTCCTCCCCCTCCCCCTCCTCACATCCCGGCTCTCGACAGGCAATCTGCGCCGCGCCATTCGCGACACACCAGTTACAATGATTATCCTCCCGGCGGCGTCAATCGAGATGTAGTCGACGCCTACCCGCAGCTGTCATCCACGGCGGGAAATCCTCGACATGGCAATTGCGGATCAGAACCGGATTACACGCCACAGCAGCAAAATCACTCTTGTGGACACTCCCGAACCTACTCTGGGTCATCGATACTGACTAACTACGGACCTCCTGCCACCCCCGTTGAGCCTTCGCCGCCACAGAGCTCACAGCTACCCTTCTCCCCGACACTCGATCAGTACCACCACCCTTTACACTCACCCGTTACAGAGACAAAACCATCGTGGGCGCAGCGGACGACGTCGCCTCCACCGATACTAGCGCCGATACAGATACATCCGGCCATCCTGAATGAACAATCTGCTCAAATCACACCGCCAAAGCAAGAGCCAGAATTTCATTTCCATGCAGCTAACCCAGGGCCCCTTACTTCTCCCGCCGTCGTCGAGGAAGCAGCCGGCAACGATGAGATGGAAGACGTTCGCTACGAAATGAATGGTCAAGAACCTACGGTCGCCCAAGACACCTCACTTACACCTCAGATTCGACAATCATCCCCGTCAGCTCAAGACGAGTCGATACATTCACCAATGCTTCAAGTAAAGACCGAGGCTTCAGCCACTTCCCGAGAGGCAACACCAGCTCCTACAATGGCGCAAGCGTCGCCACCACGAGGAGATCCGTCGGTATCACCCAACGCGGACGCCCCATCCCCGAAAGCCGTTCCTGAATTCGTCCATGGAAGAGAGGAGAGCATCATGAATCCACCTTCAACGGGAGCCTCAACACCAACTCGCGATACACCTATGCGCGGCACACCCTTTCGCGGAACACCTTCCACTTCAAAGCCAGCGGGCAAAAAACCCACCGCGCCCAAGTCGGCCGCAGCGAAAAGAGGCACAGCATCAGTTGTTAAGAAACCGCAAAATAAAAAACGAAAGCTCGATTCTGACAGCCTCGATGAACCTCAGTCTGGCAGAAGCTCCGCTGCGCCTACCTCGTCCCGCGCATCCAAGACACCTGCTGTTAACGCTAGGAAGCAATCTTCTACTCCAGTACCAGCGCAGGCTTCTAGCTCACCCGCACCAGAGGAGTACGAGGAGGGGGTGGAGCTGTACTGTATCTGTCGCAGGCCTGATAGTCACACTTGGATGATTGGGTGTGACGGTGGGTGCGAAGATTGGTTCCATGGAGCATGTGTCAATATCAAACAAGAAGATGGCGATTTGATTGATAAGTACATCTGTATGTCTATCCCCATCTGCGACTGCGCAGGCTCCCTACATCGTGCACTAACTGCCTCCGGTGATCCAGGCCCCAATTGTGAGAAAGACGGTAAGGGAGTTACAACGTGGAAACCCATGTGTCGTCTCCACGGTTGCCGAAGACCCGCTCGCCTGTCAAAGAAGGATCTCAGCAAATACTGTAGCGACGCCCATGGTCGCGAATTCATGCTATACAATGCACAAAGGGTCAGGAAGCGGAAGAGAGACGATGAATCGTCCCGCGAGTCATCGAGAAGCCCCAGCAGGAACCCGCTTACGGGCAGCGTGGGCAGTGCTCTAAACAAAGGACAATTAACGGCTGTGACAAAGAGCGTTAAAGACGTCGGGGACTTTAGGAAGCTAGGTGAGGGCGTCCTTAGTCCGCCGCCGACAATCAGCCCCGAGGATAGAGATCGAGATGGAAGTGGACAGGCAATGGTCTACAACAGCGATGAAATGAAAAGACTGGAAGAAATCGCGACAGAGAAAGATAATTTGGCGATGAGAAAACAAGGCTTGAAAGATCGAGAGAGGTTTGTACAGTTGGTCAAGGATAGAGCGAAGAGAGTGGCAGCAGAACTTGGTATGAAGGATATATGTGGCTTCGACTCGCGTTTGAGCTGGAGCGAAGACGAATTTCTCATTTGGCGAGACAGCGAGGAAGGACGAGCCGCATTCGACTCAAATACTCTTGGGCCCCCACCCGCCGAAACTGACGCTGAAGACCACCATCAACAACATCAACCGCATACGGAAGAAGACCCCCACGGCCACCATCCCAATTCACGAATTGGTGCGGGCGTCTGTCCGAAGAAACGATGTGACCGGCACAAGGTATGGCGGAACATCCAGATGACAGATATCCGCTTCGAAGAGGTGAGTATCGCCGAGCGGATTGGGGGTTTGAAGCAGGAGGAGAAAACTTTGAGAGAGAGGGCGAAGCTGAGGGCTGTTAAGGAGGAGGAGGGGGAGAGGGAGGGTAGGGTGGAGGTTGTTGAATATGAAGGAGACTGAGCATCATCTTTTAGGCGGCTAGTGTGGATATTTTGGGTCGCTACATGTAGCAATAGAACGACAAGCTTCTCTCATGGGAAGGGGTTTCTAGTAATATATAGTCGATATATGCTATATACCCATGTATACGCAAACACCCTTCCTAGCCGCCGAACTGTATGTGCTATTCTCGACACAATTACGCATGCAAGAAGCATTACCAAGTGTCGCAGCATATGACATCCACCAGCGGGGGTGACCCCAGATCAACATCGCTCCGCGGTACAACAACCACCACATACCAAAAAGGCTCGATGCAGCCGAGCTCCACCAAAGCATGTCCACCACCATACAGCCTGTCCCGCCAATTCCCGCCCTCCACCTCCTCGATGAGCAAACCGAAACGTCAATCCCAAAAGTTGGCACCGGCTGCCCCTCTATTGACCACGCCCTTCAAGGCGGCCTTTCCTACGGCCATATAACCGCTCTAGAGGGCGCTCGCGGGACCGGCAAGACCCTCGTTTGTCCCTATCAACATTCCCAAAAACCAACCTAATGCCAATAACAACCAATAGATCGCTCTCCACATCCTCACCACGCACCTCCTCTCTTCCCCTGTCGCACGCGTCGCAATAATTGACACTTCGGGGATACACTCCCCGCCTTATTTCCTGCGGGATGTTGTGCAGGCTAGACTGGGTCGGGATATGGAGAAGGTGGAGGGAGTGTTAGAAAGGGTAATGGTCATGAGGGTTTTCGACGTGTGGGGATTGTGCGAGGGGGTGGAGGAGGTGGGGAAGGGACTTCGGGAGCTGAGAGCAGCCTTCAAAACGGCGGAAGCTTTGGAAATTGCAGATAGTGAGGACGAGAGTATAGGCGACTATGATAACGGCGGCATAGCCGATCCTTCCAAATCTAACTCACCAAATCCGCCATCCGCTCTCCTCCTAGTCGACCTCCTTACTCCTCTCTTCACGGCCCTTATGCAAACCTCCCAAATGACCGGTAATCTCCCTCCCTTTGCCCTGAGTTTTCCCCCATACTAACTCTTCTAGCCCTCTCCCTCCTCCACTCCCTTCTCCGAACCCTCCACCATCTAACCACCTCCCACAGTATCTGCACCATCCTCCTCAACTCCGCCTACCCTATACCCAATCCCGCTAGCTCCACCGGCCACCCGGCGTCCATATTCTCCAATGCCCCGACCTACCGTCCTGCCCTCGGGCGAAGCTTCGGATTCTGCGTCGATATGCGAGTTTATTTGTCTAAGGTGCCGAAGTGCGGTAACGACGTGGAGGATACGGTTTTGGGGAAAGCCGTAGGGGGGATGATTGGAGTGGTAGAGGTACTTGGAGAGAGGGCTGGAGGAAGGGAAGGGAGGTGGGGTGGGTGGGACTGCGTGGTGAGTCTCCAGATCTCTAGGGATAATGTTTATTCTCTTGCTAGGATCTACCTAATCCCAGGTAACAGGACGGAATATCCCTCAACAGTGCATTCCCCTAAACTGCACAATCACAACCGATTATCCCTCGTTGCTGGAGCCTAACGGAGGAGCTACTAAAGGCTGCCTGACTGAGTGCTCTCAGAGCTGTGATATGCATAAAGGGGATAGACCCTTTGTCCTACTATATCATAAAGAACATTCCCATCAAGCAGTACTCGTAGATATCAGAGTTAGCCTTTCTAGCCATTACTAATTGTAAGAATTTTGCTTTAATGCCGCCCTGATATTTAGGCCACCTCGAGTACTGCCTTGACAGAGTAGCTGCTCATATTCGGGAATAACCATCACAACACCAGTGGAAAAAGGCCATTTTCAAAAAAGGAAATGCCAGGGACACATAAACGCATAACCATATGTGTAACAGGGAATTGTAACTAGTTAACTTAGTTAACTAAGGAATCGGCGTGATTATGTAAGCGAAAATATTCGTTTCCACTACCACAACACACTGCCGTAGTAGAACGTCAAGCAGGATTCAATTTCAGCGCCCATGTCCAGAACAACCCCCACAAGGCTGAAGATATGTCTCAGATGTCAGCTTCATCCCAGCCGTAGCGCTCCATCCACTCGGCAAATAGCTACCCCTTTACAGCCAAAATGGTTCACATCCTCAGGCTTGTTAGCCCGCGCAACCACGCAACCGACCCTCGAGCAGACTGCCGACAGGGACCTAGAGAAGTGGGAACCCCCAAAGGAGAAGCGGTGGGGATCACCAAATAAACCAATAGGAAAGCCCCGAGGACGCAGGAGTCGTCATATGCTAGAAAGCGTTGCCGACCTGCAGACTGAGGCACTAGGAGAGCCTGCCCAGGTTATAATTCTGCGAGACCCAAGGTTGGACGATTCTAGGCCACCGGTGAATCCGAACACCACGGATGAGGAGACGCCTGACACAGGGAACCCAACCTTGATAGAATTGCTCGCAAAACTGGAAGCGGAGCGCGGCCTCATAAGTCAGGAAGATGTAAACGCGAACATTGAGGCGCTACAGCTCAGCCCCGCTACTGTCCTCTCTCAGGAGGACTTCTCAAAGCTAGCTGATGAGCTATGCAAAGGGTTTACCACCGCGCAGTTGACCGGCTACATACACGGCTTTGAAGCCAAACAACCTCCAAGACATCCTACCGAGAAGATAAAAAGGCCAGCACATCTGGAGGAGGCAGAGTGGACACCGGTGCTAGTTCCGAGGTCTAATCCTTCCGTAGACACGGGTGCAAGCTCTGCTTCTGCACGGAATCTTACTAGGAAGCGGAAACTCGCGGAGCGTGTGTTGAGGAGGTGCTGGAATGTCCAAACCGAAGAAGAGTATGAGTCCATTGGCCAAATAGAACTCTGTCTTGGGCACCGCGAGTTATCTTTGCTCCTACGCGAAAGTAAGAGCCGAAATACCTATATTCTTTTGTCCGCCACATAGTAACCGTTAGATTACAGGGAATTCTCTAATGCAGCGTTTCTCAGAAACGCACAATTGCCAAGTCGGCGTCTCTCGATCTCGCAGAATTGTCCAGGTAACGGGGCGGAGGTATGACGCGCAAAATCTTGTTCTTGCCCTAAAGGAAACAGTCAAGTCTATTGCTTGTGCAGAATTCGATCTAGCTCCGTTCCTATCTCTGCGAGAGGGTGCTTCTAGAGTAGACGTAATTGAGGAATCCACAATAGAGGCGATAAGCCGATCTACTGACACGGAGATCGAGAGAGCATTGGATAGAAACAAGGTTGGACTTCCTTCCAATGCCCCCTCCACCTTCCCAACTTGGCTTCCCGACTTGGCTTATCAACGCTACAGGTCAATATCTACTACTGGAGCTGGAAAACAGCCAACCTAGAAAAAGCGAGGCGCCTTTTACTTGCCCGGCTGGAATTGCCCAACTACTCTAAGTCCGCGATTTTTACTGACACCGGTTCAGCTGCGGGCTCACTGGCGTTGTGTCGGACTAATCCGGACACTGAACTGCCTTTGAACGAGAGGGCTATACAGTGGTCTAGGTGTAGATTCGCGCTAGCCAAGGGAAAAGAAATTCCGCAAGTAGATAGGGACTTCGCCGACGACATACGACCAAAAGAAGTAAGCAAGAATATGGTTACCACGAGCAGCAAGTCGACTATAAAACGGATGTGGGCGTTCCTACGACCGGTAGAACTAGAAAACACAGCCTATGGTTCGCATAACGGCGGTGCTATAATAGGCAAGGGAGAAGAAACTACACGTCTCCAGCCTATATCAGCGCAGACAGTGGAGCACAGCGGAAAGGCGGGAAATCAAGGGCTTCCTCTTAGATGGTCGGCCCATCCAGCCTCTATTGTCAGCGTCAAACTTGGCCAGATTATTCACAACACTACCGGCCTGCCACTAGTACACCCGATACAACTGAAGGGACTCCTGTCAAAGGACGCCAAAAACAGGTCGTTTCTATCCGGCTTCTCTGGGATGTCAAACCTGCTTCGTATCATGCAGCCATTGGAGACCGCGAGTAGACAATATCTCTCTATGCGACTTATCCCGTCGCCGTGGATGTCTTCGGGTCTTGAGAGCATCACCAAGTTTCCTCATATCGAGATATCTTCGCTGATCAGTGACGATACTGGCGAACCCCAACTGTCGGTTGTTCAGGCCGTCGTAGAGGAGAATGTTGCGGACCTCATGCTACCGAGTATGCATGCAGATCTGAGATTCAGTAGACGGACTAACTTTACACTCTTGAGTCCTCTTTTGGACAGAAAGGTCAAGGAGTTTGTAAAGTCGGGCGAGTTGCAGGTCGACAGCGTACGGACGCCCGGCGCTCCGCCCTATGTAGAGCTACAAGTACCTAAGAGGCTTACTCGGGGAATATCCACCCCGGAGCTCGAACTTGCTGACGATGTTGGAGAGCAAGGCGTCCTTGTCCAGTATAACTTGGTGGGATTGGACGTTCAACATAGGGTAGAATTCGACTACTACGGCTGGAGAGTTACGTATTCAGATACCAATTCGGGAAAGGTTCGCGGGAGAAGGAAAGAACTCCTAATGACGATGACTAGAAACACGCCTGGGGTAGACAGATGCTCTATTTCCGAATCACCACTGGATTTCCCGGCCTTTTTCGATGACGCTCGTCGTTTGGTTACTGAAATCGAAGACTCAAGTCCAAAATGTCCCTCAACAGTCTCGGCAAATGGCGGAGTTACAGAACCAGTACAACCCGGTGGTGTGCTGTTGGGAACTGCCGAGGTATAGTGACATAAGGGAAGCGTATCGAGGCAATTGAAGGATATCCAGTGCTATGGTTAGGGCCTGGTGGGAGAGCGGTAATAAGCAGGAAGAGAGAGGACCGCCATTTTCACAACAAGGGGATACGGCGGGCAAGATGGCGGAAGAAAGTTAAAAGTAAAATCCGATCCTCAATTCCCCCCCGCCCTAGGATTCCTCTATTAGATATTCCACTCAGAGGTATTATTATACATACCGCACGCCACTAAATCCTCCCAACGCGGATCCAGTGCCCTTCAAGAGTCCTGTTTTGCCAGTTATTTCGCTTTCGTCAGAATATGATACCACCCCAAAGCACCAGAAACCGTGAGCTCATCCACATCAATCCGTCCCTGGCCATACCGCATGTGGATTGCCGTTCCGGGAAGTCACGAGGTCCTCCTCACTGTGGGTCGCTCGGCCGTGGCATCAATCGAGGCCGAAGTTACCACACTTTGTCTCATATCAAGACGCTCAATATCATCGTATTCGGCCATGTGGGTCCAGTAGCTTACCAGTCCCTCGGCACCACTCGGCCGCTGGGTCATTCAACAACAATAGTCGACGTAAACCCACCACGCTGTTGGGCCTTCTGAGCTCCCAACACAATGCTCTTATGGAGGGTGATCGGGCGGTCTGGGCGTCCCTATAAAGATCATGATATGCCGCCCGCACCTCCTCAACGGCGCTTTATTCTCCCTGATCCTCCCTGACTACCAAAAGCGCTCCCTCTTCAATTTCCCCAAAGAATACGAAAGCCAGAGCACTACCACTCTTACCAGCCACCACCACCAACAATGCCTAAGACCTCTAAATACAACGCAAACGATGGGACTCACCCCGATTGGGAGAGCCTTGCACTAAGAATGGAAAATCTTAGGGAGAAGTTCGCCGCCGCCAAAGGACTCGTTTCCCTCTGTAAGGACGAGGAAGAGCTATTCGATTCACGCAAGAAAGGATTCGGGCCTTCATACCCGACGGCCATTGAGCCCGCAGACCCCTTGGACATCAGCGCAGCCCAAACCCTTGTTGCTATCTCCCACCACACCAGCAACAACGCTCTCTTCCTTAGCAGAGACGACAACTACGGCCCCGGCAGCCTAGAGAATACGGCACCGTTTTGCCGAAAGTATTACCCAGAAGGCAGCTCAGGTAATGCGTACTACGCCGCGCGAGAGGTCATCGCGAAAAGGAGGGGCACCACAGGGTGGGCGGATCCCGCGTACCCTATGACTATCGAGTGTCCGAGCTACTACCACACTGGGGACACCACAGACGACGACTCGGAGCTGGACGACTGTGCCATCTCGGAAAATGAAGCGCACACCGGGGGCACGAGCGACGAAGACAGAGTTGTAAGGAATTCAGTAGTCTTGGCGGTGCGGCCGAGCATCAAACTGGTGCTACCTGCCTGTCCCCCGCCCAACCCCAAGAGCAAGGCCAAAAAGAAGACACCGAAGAGCCCACCGAAGGCGCGGGAGAGGAAATCCCCCCCGAAAACGAGCAACAGGAAGAAGCCCACTACAGCGCCCCCGCAACCGATGAGAAGGTCTGCCCGAATGCAAAAGAGGAGGGTCCCCTTTGCAGGAACGTCGTAAAGATTTAGACCTAGGTTTACATGATATGAAGGCTACGACTATCACAACCACGCAGCCACCAAGGAACAGACATTCAGCATGGAGTTCAAGGCTGAGAATGGGTAGATTGGATGACATTCTTGGGACCGTTTGTTTCAGTATTCACACGGGTTCTGTTTTTCGTTAGTAGTAATTGGTCTTGGGCATGAGTATAGGGCATTAGATGGATACCCGCCACATTTTCGCCTCAACAAATCGGCGCGTTCGTATGTATGTACTGAATAAAAAACACTCGCATTATCTATGACCCGTAAATCCAGAGAAGCAGACGCTAGCAAGAGCCCCAGCCCTTTTCCGGGACAAACGCACACACCTCCTAAAGTCCAAGCACATCCCTCTAAGCGTCATCACCCACAACCTCCTAAGAGCCCATACCTCTAACGCACGCGTACCACAACCCCACGGCATGACCAACGCACACCAAACACCGCAACAACAACAACAACAAAAACAGTCTCGTTTACGTACGTGCATTAATCACATACAGAAGTAGGTTTAGAGAAGGGTAATGTGAGGCGGACGAGATAGGACAGGACGGGAGGAGAAGCTTTATATTGGTATTAAAATACGGATAGAGAGGGAGTTGGAAGTTGCAGTAGCTGACCGTAATAAAAGATAGAAAAAAATTGTGAAACGCTGGAAAGGGGGGGGTTTAGGTTGGTGATTAAGTTGGATCTGAGTTGTGTCGGTGTTTTAGTTTTTTTTTTATATGTTCTATTTGGGTTTTGCGTTGGTAGAATTAGAGCAGCATATGGGGGGTTAAATGTTGTATACTAAAATAATTCTATTTGCTGCCAAACGGCAGGCTCCAGCACCGCAAGTCCTCCCTAACGTCTAGCTCGTCGATTTCGTGCGAGGGTCTGCTGCTGTTTCTTCCCCCCCCTCCCCCAGACCCACTGGTTCCGTCCCGGCGTGGAGTACCCCTACTTCTCGCATCCCCAATACTCCCATGCTCTCCCACGCCCCTCACATGTCCCTGGCCACCTCCAGATCTCGCTTTCGCAATGCCGCCTGTCCTCTGCCTTCTTTGGTGATCCTGGTCTTTCCTACCTGAGTTCTCAACATCGCTGATCCAGTCAATATCTTCATCGCCATAGCCCTGCTTTCCTCGGGAGAGTGGGGGTTTAGATACGGCGTCTTTGTCCCGCCAGCCGTCGCTACCGGCGAATATGCTCTCGATGCATTCATCAGCAGGGAGCTCGCCGGCCTGGCAGGACCAGGAGGCTACGAGAGTGCGGCGGTACATGTCTTGCATCTCGCGGATTTCGCGGGACTTGTTAGCCAACGAGGGGATATCTAAGAGAGTCAGTATAATGGCTTAGGCAACCGATGAAGTCGTAGGCTCGCCGAGGTATTGAGGGCGATCTTACAGTTGGAGTCATCGTGATCTCCCGGTTCAACTGCAGCTATGCCGGCAATCCCACCAAATACAGGTGCAGTCTTGAGGGGCGGGCTGGGAGTCTGTCAGGACGCAGAAGATGGGGAATATGGCGGGACTGGCTTACGGAATGAACGTCCTATCGCCGTCTAACTGCCTCATGGAAATAGAAATCTGTGCAGAGCCCATTAGGGAAGCACGCAGGTTAGGCAAGCTATACATACTTTCAAGGTGCTGTTGATTTTGCTGTCGCGCATCAAAAACCTCCTAGAGATACCCTCTTCACCTTCTCCATCGGCTCCCTCAACGTATTCAGACAGATCCAATTTTAGAGTTCCCAGTGTAATCCTCTCTCCTCTCGCTCCAGAGTAGTATTCCTGAATGACCTCGAACTGAATATCAGGGCCCTGCAGCATGTTATTCTTGTCGATGGTCAGACGGGCCTGGAACGTCCTCTCGTAATCCCAGACCACTTTGTGGTCCTTGATGGCGGATTTTGGGGTTCGGCCGCGATGGTCCGCAGCTGTGGAGAACGGTATAGACCATTTCACAAAGGAGCTACCGGAAACCAGAGGAACGTTGTTGAGATCGATAATCTAGCCAGCAGAAGTCCTGTTAACAGGCTGACACACATATTTATCGTAATCTTAGCACGTACCTTCAGGGTGGACTCGAACTTAGGCTACACGTCCAGCTAGCCTTGTTAGGTTGCGAAAGCATGTTTCTTGAAGTCCATCTACTCACACGGCGGTTCTTGGGGACTACTGCAGCCGTGAGATCAGAACTCGAGAACGATTCCCACTCACACAAAGAACCGGAGGGAAATTACCAAATGCTTGCATGTTGTGTATATGGTGCTACTCGAATGACCTCATCACGAGCATCAAAATGGCAGACATTACTGGAACGCGCTCGATAGACAATCGACTGGATGGTGGGGTCGCTACGTTCCGCGACATGTGGAGGCTTGGGCAAGGTTTTGTGGCTAACATATCTACAGCGAAGCATTGCGACCCGGAGCTATTGAGTAACTATTGATAAACCCTTTCTTCAGCGGGAAGCCCCTTCTAGTCTTCATCACTAGACCCTTCTAACTCTCCGCGCCCCGCTATGTTTCTTCGTTGACCTCCAGCATTTCTTGCGTCGTCTCCGCCGTGTCGATGCGGACCCTCTCTACCACTTGCTTTCTTTGTCTTCTCATCCAGTCCCATGCTCCTCCTTATCCGCGCGTCCAGATCTTCCGTTGCACTTTCACCATACACACCCTTTACTAGCCCCGCAACCCCTCCACTACCCACTTCGACCTTACCCCTCGGCCCAACCATGTACTCGACGACCTCTTCACCACCACTAGACTCCTTTATTCGCATTAGATAACCTTCTTTGCAGAGGCGATGCAGTAGTTTTTCCGTCTTGTCTACGGGTGTGTACTGGTCTGCGTTTGTGCGCTTTAAGTACCGCTCGAGCTTTGCTTCGGCAATTGATCCGCCTGATAATGAAATCACAGAGACGAGGAACGTGTAGAGACCAATGTATGACGATTCCAGGTTAATTGTAGGCGCTTGAGGCGGGGGCAGCAGAGATCGGTATTTTGGCGGTAGGGTAGATGTGAGGACATAGGTCTTTGACGTCGTTGCTGCCTTTTCCGTCCGTTGGGCAGCTGCAGGATATTGTCAGTGTCGATTCAATGATCGTCAGATGGATACCATACCCCGTCTCTGTGATATAGTAACCTTTTCTCGAATAGGCAGCTCAGTCATTTCCATACCGAACTTGTCCCGCAGCTGTTTCTGTGCTTCCTCAAACACTTGCTTAAACCGCCTGCCGTCTGGGCCTAAAACTAACCGGGCGTTAGACTAAACGAGCCGATAAATGGAGCAGAGCAGATCGATAGAGCGAGCACGAAATCTAGACTAACCTTTCGTACTGATATCCGCCCTTCGAATTGGCTGCCGGGAGAACTCACACGCCAGCGCAAGTCTTACCATCTTCTTGGCCAACTGGTCCGCCGTCGATCCACCACCAGGACCTTGCGTAGCTCCATCTTCAACCACCGCATCCTCATCTATTCTCATCTCATCTGAGTTGTCGCCATCGCGATCTCCATCGTCATCTACTGGTCGTCGGCGTTGTTGGCGCGGTGCCGCTGCTGGTTGCCTTTGCCGTCTCTGGGGGGGGGTCACTTCGGACTCTTCATCAGAGATATTCTCTCCCACCTACCGCAGTGTTATAGTTAGTGCGGTGTATATATTGAACCTGAAGCCATAACGTACTGCTCGACGCTTGCGTAGGAGAGGCATAGCTTCGCTGAACTTGATAGACGAAAGCGCGTTTTGCTGTGAGACGCGTAATTTGAGCGATTATGTAATGTTTCTATTTCCTGCGTTTCGGTGCTAATTCTAAGGGGACATAAAGCATATCTAACAAGGCGCAACACTATATGAGCAAGAACACAGAAACAGAGCAGAACTACAAACTCTCTATGTGAACAATGCTTGAACACAAACACAAGGAAAAGTTGTGTTCTTGAAGAGAATCTGAGTCATTGTGGCAGGTGACATGAAGAATCGCAGCGGTAAAAACAACCCAACGGCCATGCATGGGGACTCATTTACTCGCTATCGCTCGCGCTATTGTGAGCCTCGTCGTTGTCATCGTCTTCATCGTTATTGACTAACTCGTTTGCTCCAACGGTCATTAAATATTCACCTTTTTGGAGTATTTTGCGGAGCTCAAGGTTGCGTGGATCCACCAGTTCGGCTGGTTTGAGTTTTGCTTTGTTACGGACTCTTGAAAGCAGTTAGTTACATAGTTATGGGAACGCTTGGGTCAGCGGGAAATTAGTTACCTAGGGTCAGCACCAGCATCAAGTAGAAGCGCCACAAACAGTTTTCCCTCATTCCATTCTTTCCCCGGTAGCTCATTGACGAACCGAACAGCCTTGTGCAAAGGTGTATCCTTTTCCATTCTATCCAAGGGATCAACCTCTAAACCCTCTTGGTCAAGAAGTATATCCATAACATCATCTATGAGCATTTAATTTGTTAGGAAGTGCGTAGCCTAGTTTTGTATAGATAAGAGGCAACCAAGTAAAACTTACAACTTCCATACGTAGCTGCAAGATGTAGACAATGATTTCCAATCCCATCAACGGCATTATTCAAGAGATCTGCAATTTCCTCCTCATGACTGCGCTTCTTGAGAGTTTTGTCAGAAGTTTTTTTGGCAAATCCGTCAATGACATCTTGAAGAAGTTCGGTATTGTTCCGGCGGCATGCTTCAAGAACTTGCTCTCTTGGGCTTGCGCCCTATAAGAACATTAGCTACCTCATAGAGTAACCGCTGGAGGCCAGTATAATATGTGCTCGGTAACATACATCATGCTCTCCCTCTGCCATCGTGGGTCGCAATATTCCAGGCTAGATACAGGAAGCTAATGAGCGTGAGCAGAAACGTTAACGTCCGATTTCAGCGGAGGCCTGGTGTTTACCCTGCAAGCAGGACAGTCGCAACGCTTGTACCTGAGGCTTAACAGGTGTTGTTAAGACTTGCTTGTCCAGGCGATGACTAGGGATTCGAGATCGCTGTTCTTCGCTTTGTTGTGGCGCTCCTCACAAGGGTTGGTTTGCTCGACAGAAACAGGAACGCGTTCTTCAGCTATTTCCGGGATTGAGGCTCTGTCACAATCTCGCTTATAGCGCTTCACTTGTTACTCTGCAAATAGTCGGTATATCATCGGCGGTCCACAGAATGTTGCTCTGTAGGTGTCTCTCCCAACCATGATTTTCATCGCATGCTCTCATAGCGCTCTACCCAGTTTGTCCAGCTTGCTCGAATACCTTGACTGTGTCTCGCAGCGCAAATGACGACGACTACCCCAATGGCATCAATCGCCTGCAATGCAAAACCTGCCCATACCAGTTCACCCTTGACAAACGCTACTACGAACGTCGCTTGATAAAGCGGAAAGTAGTAGAGGATGTCATGGGTGGTGCCGGAGCTTGGGATAATGTTGACCAAACAGACGGTGCGTACCTGAAATCTACTAAAAGACCCCCGCAGCTGCTGAGGTTGGACCAGCACAGTGTCCCGCGCAAGACTGTGGAGGTGACAAGGCATTCTTCTACATGGTGCAAATAAGAAGCGCAGATGAGCCCATGACAACATTCTATAAGGTAAACGGGTGATTTTTACCCAGTTCTAGCTACACCTTTGAAAGCTGATGTCCCCGACAGTGTACGAAGTGTGGCACAAGATGGAAAGAGAACTAAGCTCTGGTCACACCTCGAAATTCCCTCTGGGCTGGGTAAGCGTGGCAGGAGTCTAAAGAGCGGATTCAACCAACAACAGTTCTCCAGAAAGCGTGGACGAACCACAGAAACGATCTATCTGAGCATCCCTGTCATGTGCATACGTACTTGCGTTTGCAGCTGCTCGCACTCCTCTTAGCAAGTAATATCTTGTTCATGTATGAATGGATGGGTTCGCGCCAGTAGCAGTAGACGCGCCGGCAACTGCCCTCAGGTTCGCCTCAATCATCCTAGCCACAGTCTCAGGGCTAAGGATATCTTGTCTAAACTTTTCCTGCTGTAGCAGCTGTAGCGCCTTTAACGTTGGTCCTGGGTACCTTACCACTGTTACTCCCCAAAACAAACATCCCGGGCTTGGATGGAACGAAACTTACATGAGATATTTGGTGTACTCGGGCTGCGAGAAATATTGTAGATAGGATAGATAGGCAACGAACGCTGGGTTGTCGAATAGCTTTTGCGTCGCAAGATGATTTAGGTACCAAGGATTGCCTCTGTTCCTGACGTTAGCTGTATCCCAAGGCCTGGATGACGTTTTGTACGCGGTACTGACAAGCACTGGACAAACTGCATGACATTTTAGCTCCTGCCGGATCACACTGAAACAGACGCTCACCTCAACCTCCAACTCAAAGCGAGTAAACCCCCCATAGAGCGGTTCTCGACGGCGCGCGTCCTGGGTGACTGTGTCCATAGTTTCCCCGGGATTCCGTGCATCCATTACGCAAAGGTGGTGACTACACCGTGACATTAGTGTCTTGGCGAGAACGCCAAAGAAATGAGGAATCCGATACTGATTGGCCTCACACTCCGTACAAGACGACGATGTTGGCGACGCCCTGGTTGCACTAAACCCTAAACACCAGACCCCTCCGCTCCTGCCCCTTGGGCGGCCCGTCCCTGGGGATTCTAGGCACAAGACTACTTACTCTACTCTGCTTCGTACTCAGAACTACAATATCCCCAACACTCATCAAATTCAGACCCTGCCCCCATATTCGTCATCGGTTCAACAGTATCTTTCCTTTAGACGTTCTATCTACGCCGTTAATACGTGTGCAGCAGGCCGCGCATCTATTCGCCACGCCGGCTTTAGAAGATCGCTAGCCCAACAGAGGAGCTCCGTGCGAAACCTGTCCATCAACAATTTCAGCCCGTTAGATCGGCCACCAGCGCACCTTGTGTGCCTTTCGGCGAACTGGAGCACGAAAAGCAGGGTTCAACTTAGGGTCACAGCAAGGATACAGATAAGTGAGCAAACATGTCAGTCGTCCAGCCAGCAAATGCCCCAGGTAAGGTTCCAACGCTCCGTTATCTCGCTCACCAAAACACGTTTTGGCCTAGCAGGCATCTTTCCTGACGTCCTTAAATCAGATCGCCAGCCCACTCTCAACCTCGTTCTTGACCAAACTCCGGCACTATCATCCAACAACCCATTTCGCAACCGTGCAGCGTCGCCAGCGTCTTTAGGCACTGTGCCTTCGCCGATAAGTCCCGTCTTCAATAGCCGTCCCGTTTCACGAAATCCTTTCCTAGACGTCTTCGACGACGACGATAACAACGCCTTTCCATCACCAAAGTCACCTCAAAAAACCATGTCATTTTCAGAGGAGCTTCCACAGCAGCCGCGCATGACTGGCCACACAGCAGAACTCTTTGTAAGCTCAATTGCCCATTAAGATTTGCTCATGGGCCACTCTGACGTGTGAACCAGGAAAACCTTACCCTAGACGATCGACCAAAAAGCTCTGGCACCCAGCCGCCGTCCGGGTCAATGGGCAGGAATAGAATCCCGACAGAGCCACGGCGTGATAGTTTCCAAAACAGCCAGATGCCCAGGCCGCCTAGTGGGCACCGGACATCGAGATACGAGCCTGGGCGTACCAGCGGCCTACCAGGATCAGAACGCAATCAAGCAGATTTAAACATTTTCGCAGACCCATTTGAGCCTCCAAAACACCGCGACAGGCGACCGCGGCGAAATTCCGAGTCTTCTATCATGGATGGCCGCGGTGCGAAACTCGATTCGGAGGAAGATCGAAGACGGCGAAGAGAACGACGCCTGCGAGAGGGTAAGATGCCTGAGGGCAGCCGTCGTGAGGGGCACCGTCATGGATCGAGACCAAGGAAATCTAACCAACGACTTGACCTCATCGACAAGCTTGATGTGACTAGCATTTATGGTACTGGCCGTGAGTACCACCGCACTCAGCCATTCTTATGCCCGCTAACTTATTTGACTAGTCTTTCACCACGATGGACCTTTCGATGCCTGCAACCCGCATCGCAATCGCAACTCCCGTCGTGCGCCAATGCAGGCGTTCCCAAAAGGATCCGCGAATAACTCCCTCGGTGGCGCGCCCATTGATCCGAAGAATGTCGATCATAGCCAATACTACGGAAATCGCGATGCAGAAGCCTTCACCGACTTCTCTGCAAGTGGTGCAGATCCTCAGAGCTATGGCGGGAAATACCGGTCAGGCGTGGAAAGGACGGAGGCCTTTAACGCTACGGCACGAGTCGACCCCGTCCACGGAGATGAAACTCTTGGACTGGGGACATCCACGTTTCTAGAAGGCGCACCCGCTTCCAGAACTGCTATGCAGAGGAGGGAATCGGAGACAGAAGCCAATCTCAAATCTGGGGGACTGCAGAGGAAAAAATCATTGGCCCAGAAGATAAGGGGGATAAACAAACCGGGAACTGGCCCATCAGGTCGCGTTATCAGTCCCGAGCCAACATTTGAAGTAGGTACGGCATTAACCACAAAAGATGGCAAAGAGGACCCTCCCCAGCCAATACTTGCGGGGGGTACCAAGAGAGCCAATGAAAATAATCCATTCTTCAATACCCACGATTCTGCTTGGGATAGAAAGAGCGAGAGCATCGCTATTGCAGGCCAGGAGAAAACCGGCAGAACTCGAGCCCCAAGCTCTCCGAGAAAAGGGCTAGAGAGGAGACCAACTGCAGAGAACGGGTCCTCACCGGATGGTATCGGAAAGGGACTGTTGCAGCGAGTGAAGAGCCTGAAAGGAGGAGCGCGAAGGATTCGGCCATCTGAAAAACCCCAGGCCTAAAACGCATACTGGATCGATTTTAAATACTGAGTATTGACTTTCTCAGAATGAACGGCTTAGCCTACATTCATATGAACATCGCGTTTTGAAATGGGCGGATAAAATTGTATCCACTCCAATTGCCAACCCGGTCGACATTGGCTTCCCTCAGTTGGATCAGTCCGTCCTTCCTACAACTTTGATAGTGGCTCGCTTTTGAGATTGGAACATCCCCTAAACGTTGCATTATGGAAGGGGTTTTGGCTCGTCCTATTCTTTCTTCACAGGTCTTTACACATCAGGTTACTCTCACTCCTTCCTCAACTTGCGGAGATTTCGGAGAGAAGTCCTCGAGATGACTCGGTTTTGTGCTTTTTAGGGTTTGGAAATAACAAGTCTTGTTACCTCCCATCACTGTCACCCGATTGCGATTGAATCTGTGCCTCTCCAAAAGTAAAACCTACAGCCGTGAGCTAACCTCAGCGACGTCGGGGTAGCTATGAGGCTCAGCTATTGATATCTAGAAATATTTGGGTCTTTAGCTGAGCGCTCTTCTAATCCTTATTCGCAACTCCTGGATGCCATGCCTAGACTTTCCGTAGAACAAGCCTGCAGGGCGTACACACAATATTAACTATTTCGTATTATAGTGTTTTAGTACCATGTTCCAGGAAACTGCTGACAACTTCTACGCCTTGTATTTCTTTATTGAAAGAAAAAAGTAAATGGAGATTTGACGGATTGTTACCATCCGGTCTCATTTCGAAAGGCAGACTTAGTGAGAGATGGTTGGTAATCGAGGACGCCGTTCAACGTCCATACTTCGCGCTCTATAGTCTTACTGGTAAGCTTCCGCATCCCACTTCAGAAACGACTACTAAGCAAGATCCCGTCCCTAAAATTCGGTTTAGTAAGACCCACGGCTTTCTATGTCGTGCTATTCAGCTAAACTTTGGTAGCTGCATGGCTATTGCGCGTGGATTCAGACTCCTCTACGGCTCTTCGATTGAGCAGTTAACACGATCTATGCTCTGTTTTACGTTCTGAACGCCCTGGAAAAGATTCAAAAGTCTTCTAGAGAAGATCAGGTCATTGCAAAAGGGCCTAGAGGAGGACGCCACTAAAGCAAACTGCCACTGCTCGGATGCACAGCATAAGCTAATGTGGTTCCTTCAAAGCTGACTGTATTAAAATGGACACTTTCAGCGCTTGGACGGGGAAGACAAACATCATCGGAGTGCTTCAGGCAGTTAGGTTGTAAGGCACTATCACCTACATTCCTTCTCCTAGATCATAAATATCACACCTATTTACTTCTGAACATAAAAGTCGCCTCACATCAGTGAATTCGGGTCTGGTGGGAGTTGGATCAGAGATCGAAAGCACCAAGGCCATGATTGATTGGGACATTTGCTAAGGCTGAAGGGCAACGCAGAGGTAGCTCACACCTTAGAAACTGATTTGATTAGACTCTAGGCAGCTGAAAAAAAATTAAGATTGCAGGTTTTAAGTATGACACGAGTATCAAACACAACAGCGCCTGCCGTTTTCGAATGAACGAAACCGCAATCGGCGGACTAAAAAATAAATGCTCGGTGGTGCTGGTACCCATCCTCGGCCCCATGAGATTGGTAAATTCCCAGAGCGACTGCTTCTTTACTCAGTCGGGAGCGAGTGGATTCACTGACGACATGGAATAGCTGGCTGCGGGAAAACGGTGTTATGGTACGGAACATATAGGTGCGGGTATTTACAATACGCTGACGCAAGTCCCTACACAGTTCTGTGGCCCTCGAGATGTAGGTGAGTGTTGTGAGGCTGATCGCGCAAGCGCTTCATACTACACTGACTACCAACACAAGTGCGACCCCTTGGACATTCGGTGTTCGATTATTGCACAATTATCCCTCATGTTTTACAACAGTGGATCTGCCTTGCCCACTACAGTACAGGATCTCGAAACTAGGGATGAGCCTGATTGCTTGATTCTGTCGCTCATACAACAACCTGAGCACACTTATATCATTACGATGCCTTAGACGAATACACAGAGAGAAGCAAGATACTTAGCCTAGTGGAAACACCTACCGCCTTGGAGAGACTGATCAGAGTTCACCTACTGACTACTAGTCGAAATGAGCAAGAGATTAGCACCGTGCTGACCTCAATTTCGGCCGAGTTTGGCAAAAAGATCGACTACCGCTTTTATCTACCGATCACAACGTCGTGAACAAATATATTGGGTTGCGCACTAGAGGGGCCTTAGAGGAAGATAGGGAACTAAGTTATTCAGCGTTTGTGTCTCCTATGAAGACTGCAGAGGGGGAGTGTAAGGTTTCATATTTGACGACTGAACCGTCTGGTCTAACTTCTTTCCACCAGGGTTCGTCCCGTGGCCTGTCAGATAGACCTCCTGCGCGGATATGCGAGTCGCAATTTGAGGTTGAGGAGACTCTGAGGACGATTCCTGAGACTTGGACGAGGTATTCGATCGGATAATAGCACGGATTCCCGAGGATATCCGCAAACAGGTCTCGCCGCCCTGTAGTGGATTCTATGCGCTGAGCGGCCTTAATGTGCTCGCACAAGCAGCTATCCTGGAGCCTGGCGGTGGACCTATCCCGAATGTGGAGGGGATTGCATATACAAAAATATATATATCTGGAAAGCTTGCTCTAGCCTCGTTAGGATTTCAGAGGTCGATGAAGAGTCCCCTCACCATAACCTAGTTCACTAGGAACTCCGGTTCGCACACGGCGCCGCCAGAACATATCTCCTTCGCCGAACTCATAATGGGCCGGCACATGATTCCGCCCTTTCTAAGAAAGAGGCCCACAGGATTGTAGCTATGTCCTGTCTGCCAAAACTACTCCCGTTCAGTATGAATCTGTGGGTCAACTTACTGATAAACATGCATTTCTCCCCTAGGTACCGCAACACTGGCTCTAGCACGCAGGAGAGGCGGGGTGTTTGGAAATAGCCCTTTGTGGCGAGGATCCAAGTCGGAATATGGGGCCTCACCGTGTTGGTGCGATACCCCTGCAACAATCTTCTAATACAGGGAAAGGCGAGAGCCTCTGTCAGACAAAACTGGCTACCGATTTAGTCATAGAGCTCTTCGATCTCTCATCCTATACTTATTGGGTAGACGAAATGAACTAGCGTACTAGTGCTCCGTGGCCATTGAATATGGCATTATTAGTCGAGACATGCCCAAGTTGCTTCTTCGGAAAGGGGAAGACGCTAATTAGGCAGGAGGCGAGTATCATAGCACCGTTCGACTCACAGCTTTTCAAGGAAACGAAGAGGCTGTTAGACTACTACTGCTAGCTGGAGCAGACATAGGTGCATGTGGAGGATGTTATGGCACGGCTTTAGCGGCAACAGTGGCATAGGGCTTATTTGGGGATGGCCGCTGACCACACGAGCCCGCTGATATTTGCAGCGCGTCACGGTCAGGAAAGCGTTATCGATTCTGCTCGAGAAAGGGGTGGATATCAATCACCCTATGGGTAGATATGCTATCGCACTATGGCAACCGGCTGAATTAGGACACGAGGGAATTGTGAAAATGCTCCTAGAAGGAGGGGTACAACCAGGGAAGACACCCGCTTTGCACTATGCTGCAGAATACGACTATTACAATGTTGCGAGGTTGCCAGTGGAGAACGGTGCAGACGTGGATACTCGGGGCGGCAAATATCGCACCCCGCTGGCATGTTGGGACGGGCGATGGCGGCTTATGGAACTACTACTCGAAAGAGGAGTGGACCCGAATCTTCAGGTGGGTGGCCTTTACGAGTGCGCGCTTCATATCGCATGTTCGTTTTCAGCAGTGGAAAACGCAAAGTTATTATTAGAGGCTGGGGCCGGAATCGATATACCTGAGGAATTTGGAACCGCGTTGCAGATAGCTGCGACACGTGGGAGTGAAACTCTAGTGAAGTTAATGCCCGGAGAGGAAAATACGGGACAGCACTACAAGCAGCAGCAGAAAAGTGCAATCGCAAGGATACTTTTAGAGGCGGGGGGCAGACGCTAATACTTCTGGAGGAAGGTACGGGAGCGCGCTCCGAGCTGGTCAGGAGGAGCAAGGCTTTTACGCTAAAGAAAGCTGGCCAAAGAAAGCGATAGTAGATTTGCTCGTGGAGTATGGTGCCGTTGACCTTAAAAGGGTCAAGGGATCTTCGGACAGTACAACACCAGTGACAGATTAGGCTCCACAGCGAAGCAACCAAGGGTGCTACCGGTAATGGCATTACTACACAAGAACCTTCGAGATGGTTGGCCTCAGTGATAATAAGTTGAGCAAGTGAGAATCTCCAGATAAGCTAGAGGTAAAAGTTGTCGAACATTTATGAGACGCAATAGTTCCTGTGTAGTCCGTCTGTTTCCCATTTGATTTTCACTCCACACCGGTATGCATGGTGTTTGCCCGCCACGGTTCAGTAATCATCACTTCAAAACGCACCCCATTGAGCATTAGAATGTAGATAAGCATTCGTACTGCATATCCATGCGTAAAAGAAAGGGTACATAGCGAAGTAGTTGTGGCTAGTCTCTCTGATAGGCATTTGTAAAATGGGTTTGGCGTGACCAGGGTACGATTCCTAAGCCGGATTGGCCTGGAGCGTGTTGACCCCGGGCGGCTAGGATTTGAGGTGAATAGTCTGAAAGTGCAGTTAGAGGTCAGCTTTGTGGGCATATGCATATGTATGTGCGTTCCGACGTGTAACTAGACCATTCCCCAGAGTACTCTGTGGGGCTATGCCGTACATCTATATCGAACAGTCGCATTTCTCAGTTAGGGCACTGTCTAAGGTAGATTTGTCTAGAGTAGGAGAGGGCTTTGTTCCTTCTTAGACCCTCGTTGTGCGCTCTGTGACTGTCTGCGGCTGGATTTGGCTTAGCGCCGCCGCCAAGAACTTTTGGCGGGGCACTACAAATACCCCCACCAAGCCGTGCCAGACGAAGTTTTCTCCTCTTCCTTCCCCGTCTTGGTGAGTCTACTCCCCTACTCTACATTTTTGCAATAAGGCCTGACAAGTTCATCAGCATACCTGGCAACACTGCGCCTATCTGCAACTCTACGTAGTAGACTCCTAGTTTTAATAATACTCTTCGTTCCAACCAGTTCAACCTCCAGGCTTTCATCATGGGGTTAGTCACCGCTCTTTGTGCGATCGCTTTAACGCATCCTCGTACTAACGTCTTTTTTGATCAAAAGAAAAGATAAGACTCATATTAACGTGTAAGTTTCCCTTGCCTGTCAAGCTACCTTTAGTTAACTAATCATTATTCGGGTTGTAGGGTCGTCATAGGTTGCTTTCGCCCTGGTCCAAAATAAATATTGCGCTCGCCTACTTATCTCTAAATTGCAGGTCATGTCGATTCTGGAAAATCAACCACCACCGGTAAGCTCTGCTCTATAGATCCATCTCGGGTCCTTCGCCCGCTCACTAAATTTTCTCTACTCAGGCCATTTGATCTATAAGTGCGGTGGTATCGACAAGCGTACCATCGAAAAGTTCGAGAAGGTGAGTCATGAAAATTTTCACGTTGGCCTGCGCGATCGGCTGTCAGAACATTCCACACAGCGAATTTCTCCGCCCTCTTTCGCTCTCTCTCTCTCTCTCTCCCTGCGCGAGGTTCTCAGGGTACGTCAAGGTAACAGATATCTACAATAGGAAGCTGCCGAGTTGGGAAAGGGTTCTTTCAAATATGCTTGGGTACTTGACAAGCTAAAGGCCGAGCGTGAACGCGGTATCACTATCGATATCGCACTTTGGAAATTCGAGACCCCTAAATATTATGTCACCGTCATTGGTGGGTGCCTCGTGTGTCGTAACGGACCAGAAAGGCTGAAAGAATCGCTAACCGCTGTCTCCTGTAGACGCGCCTGGGCATCGTGATTTCATCAAGAACATGATTACTGGAACATCCCAGGCTGACTGCGCTATCCTTATCATCGCCGCCGGCACCGGCGAGTTTGAGGCCGGTATCTCCAAAGATGGCCAAACTCGTGAGCATGCTCTTCTCGCCTATACCCTAGGTGTGAAACAACTCATCGTCGCCATTAACAAGATGGTAAGTCGTATCCTTTAGACTCTCCACGACTGCCCTAGTCTAAAGTCTCTAGGATAACGCCGGATGGTCGGAAGCTCGTTACAACGAAATTATCAAGGAAGTCTCCAACTTTATCAAGAAGGTCGGATATGCTCCTAAAACTGTCGCTTTCGTGCCCATCTCCGGTTTCGAAGGTGACAACATGGTGGCCGTCTCGAAAAACTGCCCTTGGTATAAGGGATGGGAGAAGGAAGGCAAGAGTGATACGGGCTCCAAGGTGACGAAGACCGGCAAGACCCTTCTTGACGCAATCGACTCTATTGATCCCCCCACTCGTCCCACCGACAAGCCTCTTCGTCTTCCACTCCAGGATGTATACAAGATTGGCGGTATCGGAACGGTCCCCGTCGGCCGTGTTGAAACCGGTATCATCAAATCCGGTATGGTCGTCACCTTCGCCCCCGCTGGTGTCACCACTGAAGTGAAGTCCGTCGAGATGCACCACGAGCAATTGGTTGAGGGTGTCCCGGGTGACAACGTTGGCTTCAACGTCAAGAACGTGTCTGTTAAGGAAATTCGCCGTGGTAATGTTGCAGGAGATTCCAAGAACGACCCTCCTAAGGGCGCCGACTCCTTCAATGCTCAGGTTATCGTTCTCAACCATCCCGGCCAAGTTGGTGCAGGTTACGCACCTGTCCTTGACTGTCACACTGCGCACATTGCTTGCAAGTTCAGCGAGCTCCTGGAGAAAATTGACCGCCGAACTGGCAAGTCCATTGAGAACAGCCCCAAATTCGTTAAGTCTGGTGATGCCGCTATCGTCAAGATGGTTCCGTCCAAACCTATGTGCGTTGAAGCTTTCACCGACTATCCACCTCTAGGGCGTTTTGCCGTCCGTGACATGCGCCAAACCGTTGCGGTCGGTGTCATCAAATCGGTTGTTAAGTCTGAGAAGGGTGGTGCAGGCAAGGTCACGAAGGCAGCTCAGAAAGCCTCCAAGAAATAGAAGAGTTGGTTGGCAAGATAAAAGTCAAAAGCGAGATTTCTTTGTGGGCAATGATCGGTTTTACTGGTACTTAGGTTTAGACTTGCTTTACCAGTCAATTTGAACCGTGGTCCATTTTAGTTGTCCTCCATCGTTTCTTGTCATATCACCTTACATTTGTTCTCTTCGTGTTGTCTTCTCCTTTCGCTTTGCCCTGTAACAAAGGGCATGGTACCAGAATTCGTTTTCCTAGGTGGATATATGGTATGATGATGGATGGCCTGGCTTTTCTGTGCCCTAGTAGTGGGGTCTAGGAGCGGTATGAGCAACACGTTAGGAATAAAGTGACTAGAAAAGACTGAAGTTGATCCGTAAGATACAACATTACACTGGGCCCGTACAGAGCAACTGGTTCTCTTGGCGAGGAGCCTCATTTGTTTCCGCCAAGAACGTTACGTACAGTCATCAACTTTTTGTCCCTACGCCAGGCGGCACGAACGCAACCTCAACCAAGAAACATCCAATCCATTGCATTCACCGACGACCGCTCTATGCAGTTAGCGGACCACACTGCAACCCATTTGCGCGATACCTGAGCTTTTCCTTCACAGGCAGCGGTAGTTCGTAACGGTCTACGTATCCTCATGGAAGCCGTACGCCAGTCATGCCGACCAAAGCACCAAATACTCATCTTGAAATGCTACCCAAAGTTCCGGAAGGGTGCTGTGGACGTGAAGCCGAACTCGAGCGAGTTAAGCTATCTACTCTACTATGCTAGCACACGCCGAAGCAAGGTGCAGAAGGTCGGCGCCTTTCTGGAGAAGAGAACAGCCTCAGATGTCTGGAAGGGACGCATTGGGTATACGAACTCTCGTTTGTTGCGGTTTTTCGGGATGCTAATCGCCTCTCCTGATAGTAACGTCCAAGTCACTTTGCAGATACTAAAGGCCCTCATTGAAAAGTCACCACGAGACCTTCCGCTCTACGCCTCTTCAGTGCTGAAGATCCTCAGCTCGATATTACGTTCAAACGATCTTACTCTAGTCGAGAACTCTATACCAACTTTCGAAACTCTTTGTGCTCATCACAGCGAATCCTTTATTTCCGCCGATCAGGACTACTTGCTGCAGTATGAAGGTATCGTCCGGCATTACGCCAGCTTTGCTAGTGAACCCCCCGTCCAGTCCAAAGGACCTACAAGCACTCCCATCGGGATGAGGTGGAGAAGCATAGGGTTACAGGCCATCAAAAGTATCGCTTCTGCAGATGCGCTAGGACCAGACGCCGGAAAGCAGTTAGGTATTATTCTTCCGGTTATCCTAAAGAACCTTTGCTCGGACAACGAAGATCACCTTTTGGTCTTGCAACAGCGGGCACAATTCGCGGACCAGGCGGATGTTGAGAAAACACTTAGGCCAAGGTTAAGCATTGCTACAGTACGGACGGCAGATACTACGGATGGCAATGCAGCAGCTATTGCGAGGACAACGGCCGACGCTGATAAGTTAGACGAAGAAGACATCGGGGTGCTTGCATTGAGAAGCCTGAAAAAGATCTTTGAGGTCAACAATCGCACCCAGATTCGTTCTGCTACGGCGGCGGTGTTGGGATTTATCACTAGTCATGTGCCTCGAGAAAGTATGGCAGATCTCAGTGCTGGTGCTGGGAGTAACGGAGCGTGGGCAACGACGTTGGTTGAAATGATTGCGCGGTGGGCTCCAGTACAGGATAGATATATCATGATGGTCACCGCGATGGAGACACTAGTCAATAGCCCCATGGCGGAAGACAAGTTGAACGAACAGCTAATATTAGCTACACTAATAAGCTGGCTCTTGGGCTCGAATGTCAATCTGATTGGACTTAGCGTTATGGATGTCTTGCTTGGCTTGGTACAACAGATTCTATCGCTGCTCCAACTGGGGGGGAACAGACTCAACATCGTGGCACAGCACGAATCACAAGACTTTACCAAGCTGGAGACAATATCGAAGGGTGCACTCGAGACACCGACCTCCAGACCCAGTAGTGCCGCCATTACCGAAGTTATCATGAAACCCTCATCGCTACGAAAGGATCTGATTAAACGGCTACGTATATGCATTGGAGATCTGGCGACCCACATATATTACTCAGATCAAATTTCAGATATGGTTTCTGCAATACTGTTGCGGCTCAAGCCTGGGACAGGCACTGCAGCATCAGCCATCGAAGATCCCGGTGCGGCAGCAAACGCGGTATCTAGCTCAGCCAATATACAAGAAAATCCCAATATAGACGCATATTTTTCCTTTGGCACAGCTAGGCTCGAGGCTCTTAAAGCGGTCAGGGAAATCTTAAGGGTTGCAAACAATAGGTCGGTTTCCGGAGTAGCTGCTGTCGGAAGACATAGGGTAGGTGTTCAGGTATGGGACGCAACACAGTGGCTCCTACGCGACGACGAGGCTAGAGTAAGGGTAGCCTATATAGATGCCTTGCTCACTTGGCTGAGACTAGAGGTCGGCCGAGATGGGCTTAGGGCATTTGAGGACAAAACTTCAGCATCAAGGCCCGGCGTACGACCTGGCGAGGACCTCCCTGGCGTTAGTTTGGCAAGACGAGCCGTATCCAATTCAAATAATCGCGAACGAGGCTCGAAGCCTGGCAGGTCACACTTTCTACAGCTCTTGCATCTCGCTGTGTATGAAAACGCGTTGAAATTTGCGGGGACTGAAGAAGATATCCTCCTTCTGCACCTCCTCCTAGCCAGCCTCGTCGAAAAACTGGGCATCAATGCCGCAAGTAGTGGCTTGCCCATGATTGTACGACTACAAGAAGATATCCAGGTGGTGGAGAATCCCACATCCAAAGTACGGATAGGTAGCCTGGTTCACGGATACTTCTGGGCACTGAGCGAGAAGTTTGGTTTCGAAACCTCATTTCTCGGGAAAGAGATACAAACGGAGATTAAAAGGAGAAAGGACAAAGGCATGTGGGTAGAGGGGATCCGGATACCTTCGGTTCCGATTGACCAAATCAAGTTCACTGGCGAAACCACATTAGAAAAGCTGGAAATCAAGAAAATCGAAACCGAGTCCTTAAAGCCGTTCGATAATCGAGCAGCGATGGTTGACCGCATAGCTCTAGGTTACTCAGCTTCCATGTCCTCGCCGCCATCTAGCCCTCCTGGCTCTCCTGGTCGTATGTTCTCCCTTCCAGTCTTTCCCGGCACCGCTCCGGAAAATCACCTACCAGCGGCTAATAAGGAGCAAATGCTGGCTGATTGGTGCAAAGATGCTGTCATCGCTAGCACAGAGGCTGGCGGCAGCAAAAGTACATCCCTTAACGGATCGAGAACAGGAACAAACCCCTCTGGCGCACGCAACTTCCTCGCCGTAAATGGCTCCGCCGCCAATGGAGGGGGCACTCACACACCTCTACACTTCCATCACCAACAATCGTCAGCATATGGCCTAGTCGGTGGAACCGGCCTCGGTGCTCTTCAACGATCCCGCTTGGCTAGCGCGCAAGATGGCTCGCCAACCGCACGAACCAGCTCAAGTCGCAGCTCCACTGTTCGCGTCGATGAGCTGAAACGAGTCCTGTCTGGCGTAGGCAACACGCCAGGCGCTATTCGTAGCCGAGACTTCGCCAGCCCCGACACAAGTAGTGACAGCATGGTGAGCTGCGAATTTCCCCCTTCAGAGTACTCGGGCATGGCTGGGGCGACGGATCCTACTCCTACAGCGGAGGTTGAACCCACAGAACAAGACGATAAGGTCATTCCACCCGTCCCCCCTCTACCCCCCTCTCTCTATATACCAGGTGGCTACCCCGTGGAAGGAAGTACTCCCCCACCCGGCTCAACAATGAGTGAGCAGCAGCCTTCTCTTAGCGACAATGCTACAGCTCCAGACCCCCACCGAAGCAGGAGCTTGAGGCGCAAGAAGAGCCATAGCGGTGCTCGGAGCACAAGCCGAGGCATGGTCGCTAGTGGCAGTCACGGAAGGAATGCTTGGGGTGCAGCGGCTGGAGGGGCGGTGGATCTGGGCGATCTATTAAAAGGTATTGATATTTCGGGCGAAGATGGTGGGGTTGCTGGAAAGGGATTTGGCAAGCCACCTTATTGAGTGGCCAAAGTTGCGTGTATGTGTGTGTGTATAGTCCAAGAAACTGAGTAGAAAAAGTACGGCCTTAATTAAATGGACTGGCTCCGACTAATAGCTTGTAATGTTACTGTCTATTCTCAAGCCTCATTTGAAAGTCGAATCGGTGAATCGGGGCAACGATTTTTTTTCTTCAATTTTTTAGTATACAAAGAAAAGGATTAGCAGCATAAGGATAAAAAAATGAAAAAGAAAGTTATCAATTTCGGATCAATCAAAGCTAGGGGGATTAGTGGGGTGAGGTTATCATTCTTAAGACCCATGCACTGAGGTTTCAAAGGATGGGCAAATCCCAAAGTATCTGGAACAATCTGTTGATCAGCGGGTGAAATCGACCAATGCAGCAAGGTACAGTACAGTACAGTACAGCACAACGGTCAACTCCAATCGCGGAAACTCTTGAAAGGCAAGCATTCCTAGCCTGTGTATTGTTGTTGTTGTTGTTGTTGTTGTTGTTTTTTGCTTTTTTGGTTACTTTTTGATCCCGTTATCATTTGACTTGGGTAAGGCTAGAAGTAGCGTGGCAACCCTTAAGCACCTGGGGGCGGCGGCGGAGGTTGCTCGCTCGGCGGCTAAGACAGAAGTTAGTATCACCAAGAAAATATTATAGTATTATATGGGAGTGCCTACCGGTGGTGGTGGCGGCGCAACACCAGGAGGTGGGGGTGGTGGTGGTGCATCTCCGGGCGGAGGAGGTGGAGCACCACCGAAGTTCTGGAAGAGAGCTCCCAAGCCAGGAGGAGCACCAAGGCCACTACCAGGAGCACCGCCAAGGCCAGGAGGAGCGCCCATATTCTGAAGAGGGGGAAATGCAGATGCCTGGCTACCGTACCCTCCACCGGGATATCCACCATATCCACCGTAGTTCTGCTGGCCCCCTGGAGGAGGTGGGGGTTGTTGCCAAGGTGCGGTACCACCTGGCGGTGGAGGAGCACCATAGTTCGCAACTTGCTGAGGGTAATTGGGGTCCCTGTCACGGCCTGGGCCACCAGGGCCACTCGCCCACGGAGGAGCTGATCCGGCCCCACCATCTCGAGGGGGGTAGTTATCAGTGCGACGTTCACGGTCTTCTCCGCGGGCTCGGCTCTGCCAAGGCGCAGCTGCACCTGTGGGACCGCGCTGCCATGGCTTGACGGTCCGATCACCGTCGTCTCCGAATGTACCTCCACCATAAGAGTCGCGTCCTCCTTGGTCATACGATCCCGGCCCGGCTTCGATGCGTTGAGGAGCTGAACCGTCAGCCGGAGCGCCACCGCCAGACAGTTCTTGCATGAGTTGCTACATAATTGATTAGAATATCTTTGACCCGTTTTTTTACGAGTAAGTTAAAGATAGCACAGGCTTACCTCATATTCCCTATCAACAGCATCCCCTTGGCCAATCGCCTTTCCGGGGGGACCACGGCCAGCAAAACCACCTCCATCATTGCGCCAATTTGCACCCCTCTGTCTGTCCGGGCAATCCCGCGCCATGTGACCGGCATTACCACAGACACGGCAGATAATATTTGCGGTGAAATTGCGCTGTTCGGGACAGTCGTACTTGCGATGACCAATTTGCCCACCTAACAAATGGTTAGCAAGGTATAATAAGAAACAAAGAGAAAGAGAGGTAGGATATGACTTGCAGTTTTGGCATGCCTGATTCTCATCGTCACGGAGGGTGCCATTAAGAGCCGCAAGCTCACGAAGCTGATTGCGCTTTAATTCGTTTTGACCCTCAGGAATAGACGCAGCCTAGGTAAAAAAAAAAAAAAAAAAAATGTCAATCCATATTATTAGGTATGTGCACTAGACGGACAAATGGCGGGTCTAACTTACTGTCTCGATAATGTTATGGATAAGTTTTTTGGCTTTATTGACTTTCTCCTCCGTGTCTGCCATGATCAAGCAATGGAGATCCTCTTCTTGATTGCTGGTGTGGGCAGCATCGGAGCGGCCCTTTCCCTCTTTGACTGAGCCTTTACCGCGAATAGCGATTTTGGCCTGCGATTCAGTTTCCATTTTCTTGAGAGTGTTGCCACGTGGTCCGATGAGTAGTCCAACTTTAGTAGAGAAGATGAAAGCTATGTGTCAGTCTTTGAAGAGCAATGGGGTCAAGAAAAGTGATTGTGGGTTAGTGTTTAAAAAGCAGTACTACAGCCTCCACTGATGCCAGATACATCTTCCCCCAGGAAAAAATAAAATAAAAAAAAAGGAAAGAAAATAGTAAGTTTAGAGGCAAGGTTAGATGTTAGAAAGGTTAGAAATCGAGGGTTAGCAATCATACTGAAGTTAATCTCCGGATAGTCATTGACCGGAACATAGACTTTCTCCTGCGTCTTAGTGGGACGCCGATAGTCCTGCGGTGGGTGATAGTTAGGAATAGCCTTCATTGCCTTCTCAATGAGCTTGTGGCGCTCATCCTCAAGGCGTTTTTGATAGCGATATTCACGGGTATTGACACGGCGACCAAAGTTGTCATACTGAGGTGGAGGAGATGGAGACCTACAGAAGAGATAGAAGGTTAGAGCGGTAAGATGAGAAGAAGAAGAGCATGGGGCAGAGCGGCATACCTGTCGCCATCAGCCGGAACAACATCCTTGATCTTCAGTTTCTGGCTGATTTCCTCAATGCGCAGGTGCAAGGTGTAAGCCTCGAGCTGCTCGTTGGTCATATTGGCCATGATCATCGTGGGAAGACCCATCAGGCCAGCGGCCTTGTTCTCATCAACGTCACCCCAACGATTTCTCTTTTTGCGTCTTCTGACCCCATCCGCAGAAGGCTCAGCTTGAAGACTGCGTTAGATAACCTAATCCACAAGATAGCAGAGGGTTAATGGTGGGGCTTGCAGAACTTACATTTGACAGGGCTACGCCCACGCTTGTATCCAGCTTCAGCGATGCCTGTTGATGGCTGAGACGGATTATATCCACCATCGTCTCTGGGAGGAGTCTGCGAGTCTTCGTCTCTAAAGCGACGGCGACTCCCTAGGGGTATGTTATTCGAACCAGTGATGCCTTGGTTGCGCCGCGACATCTTTGCTAATCTCTTGTGGCGTCGTCCCTTGTGTTCTACCGGAGTTGAAAGTGCAGATGAGAGAAAAGGCGAGAAGGGAATGAAGAGGCAAACCGAAGATCACGTGCAACAGCTTACAGACTCAGTTCAACAGTTGGGTTGCACGTATTGTTATTAAAGTACTCTATCATACTTACTACAAAACATGTGCTACCTATACGCAGAATAGATAGACAACCAGGGACAAACTGCATGCAGATAGAGTAAGCCGGTAGAAGATTTGGGGCGAAGGTATACCATGTACTATGTACTCCATACTCGGGACAATGTAAATGCAAAATAACTACAGAGTACATTATCCTCATTTATCCCAACTAAGCAGGGTTTCAAGAGAACCCAATGACGAAGACCAATGGCAAAGATCAGCAGCGCCCCAAGGGGATTGGTTGGACACATGATTAATGCTTTACGTCATGGAATGTCTCCACAGAGCGTCACCTACGACTAGCGCCCGGAGATCTAATCTCTATATGATGTTGAGTTGCAAGAGATTTTGATGCTCAAAGTCGTCATTGGGTATGTTCATGTCTGCCTCGGCGCGTAGGGGGAAAATTGCTCCACAACATCTTAAGATCCCTCCACATATCATATCAGGCGCACAGCACACACACACACACACACACACACACACACAGTAGGAGCGAGGAAGCCACGCGAACGCTGCGGCGCTTACCTACATATTGCTTTGACGCATCCAACACTCTTTGGTTGGGGGGTGGGGCAACACGGATTTCCTCGTGAGAGCACAGGCCGACCGAGGTGTACTCGTACAAGTATTTGTAGTGAGTCGAGGCGGCGGATGAGTAAGAAAAGGGGGGGGTCAGTGTGTCTGTTGAGGAAACGAAAAAGCTCCTTGGAGGCCAAAAAAAAAAAAAAAAAAGGGTTGGGAAAAAGAGAGCTGGAGCCTAGAAAAAGAAACGAAGATGGGGCTGAAATAATCTACAATACAACCGTATCAACCGCGCTTTTGCCGTTCAAAAACGATGTGCCCAGAAAGAAAATCTCACTCATCCTCCAACCCCCATCGCCACAAAACAAGCCACAGCCTCCTTTTTTTTTTTTTCCCCTTTTCCCCTCAAATAAAAACGATAAAAAAAAATTAAAAAAAAAAACCCCCTCCTTTTCAACGGGAAGAGAAAGAGAAAAGGGAAAAAAAAAAAAAAAAAAAATAATATACCTACACATAGATAAGTATATATTTATAGACGCATCAACCCCATCCATCCATTCATCCATGCGGAGATTAGATGCGAGGGTAAGCGAGATGAAGCCAAAAATTATTATTTTTTATTTTATTTTATTTTTTTTTTTTACCCGCAATGATGAGGAGGCACGGGATGTGGGTTTTCTATTTCCGGCAGAAAAACCGCGGGACGGTTTTTTTTTTTTTTTTTTTTTTTTTTTTTTTTTTTTTTGGTTTTTTTTTTTTTTTTTTTTTTTTTTTTTTTTTTTTTTTTTTTTTTTTTTTTTTTTTTTTTTTTTTTTTTTTTTTT
>JAJDFE020000244.1:0-48642 GCA_021527465.2 Geoglossum glabrum | reverse complement strand
CAATTGAGCACGGCCACTAGTCGCAGAGCCTCATCGCCCCCACGCCGACATTTTTATAAATGCTTGGAATTCATATGCGACCAGGGCTCAATGGCTTCGGCACGCAATAGGGCTTGGAGACCCGCGACTGCCCCCCGTTGTGTTGTTCTGGGCCTGAGGAAATTCCATTTAGGCAATCGATGTTTCAAAATTTCGGATGAGGTTCAAGAGGCAATCCATTCTCACAGGCCGGTAGTGGCTCTCGAAAGTACCATCTATACCCATGGTATCTGAAATCTTATTTTCACTCTGATTGCACAAATTGACGTTGCGGGTAGGCTTCCCATATCCAGATAACGTGTCTTTAGCTTCACACCTCGAAGCTACAGTCCGTACCCATGGCGGAATACCAGCTACAATTGGAGTGATAGATGGCGTGGCTCGTGTAGGAATAGAGCCAGAAGAGTTGAGTAGACTTGCTGCCTCCGCTAGAGAGGGAACCACATTCAAAGTGTCCCGGAGAGACCTGAGCTTCATCTGCGGAATGGTACGAGTCAAACGCCTCACCCCGGGATCACTTTCCGACAGCAGCAGGAATATAATCGCCGTGCTGATGTGCTGTATACTATGCCTAGGGACTTAATCGCAATATCAGGAGCGGCGGAACCACAGTCGCTGGCACAATGCTGCTTGCTCACCTGGCCGGAATCAAGGTTTTCGCAACAGGGGGTTTAGGGGGTGTTCACCGTGGTGGAGAGAATTCGTTAGACATTTCCGCCGATTTAACTGAACTCGGTCGAACCTCCGTCGCTGTGATCAGCAGCGGATGCAAGAGCTTCCTAGACATACCCAAAACCCTTGAATATCTTGAAACTCAGGGCGTCGGCGTCGCAACGTTTGCAGATGGGAGGAAAGGGCAGATTGACTTCCCGTCATTCTGGACTAGAGAAAGTGGAGTCAGGAGCCCAATGGTCATTCACGACGAAGAGGAGGCTGCTGCGGTAATATGTTTGTGCCACTTCCTGACAATTTCGGGGGAAAAATAACACTCATAATACATACAGGCGCCCAGAGGTTGCTTTCGATGAAATCTGGGCTTCTGCTGGCAAACCCCATACCACTTGAACATTCGATTCCTCTCGGACAGATGAACGGTGCAATTTCTACAGCTATTCATGAAGCGGAACAGCGCGGAATTATCGGAAAAGACAACACACCCTTCATCCTAAGGAGGATTAAGGAATTGACAGGCGGCCAAAGCGTTCCCGCGAATAGGGCGCTAATCGAATCCAACGTTATTAGAGGGACAAAGGTGGCTGTTGAACTTTCGAAACTAGAGACTGGACCCGGTTGTAGGTTTCCGCACGAGAACGCATCTTCAACATGCTATCCAAACGCTCGTCAGAATCAACGGCTACCACAGGACAGCCCCACCACAGCAGCACCGAACTGGCCGCTACCCATTAGAAAGGTAGAGGGTCAGGCTGAAATATTAGTAGCGGGCTCTCTGGCGATTGATTTATCTTGTGATTTCGCTCCACTACCTTCACCTATCAAAGTAGAGACTTCACCTCGGGCTTACACTTCAAACCCCTCCGTCATCAGCCAAACTGTAGGTGGAGTAGGGCTAAATGTAGCCACAGCCGCTCACCTATGTGGGGCTCGTACGCTTCTCTGCAGCGCCGTAGGACGCGACCTAAGTGGTCGGGTAGCGCTGGAGACGCTCAGCCAGCTCGGGCTTCAGACCAGAGCGGTTAAAGTTTTAGACAAGGAAGCAGGAAAGAAAACAGCGCAGTATGTTGCAGTGAATGACACGAAGAAAGACTTGGTTCTCGCAATGGCGGATATGGGCATTCTTGAGGGCCAATCTGGAAGTTTTAACGATGTATGGGAGCCAGAAATCACTCGCGAAAACCCAAAATGGCTCGTCCTTGACGCGAATTGGGGCATCGAGACGTTACGCAGGTGGATTTCCTCAGGAAAAGCAGCAGGCGCGAAGATAGCCTTTGAACCTGTGTCCGCCAAGAAATCGACGAGGCTATTATCTAGCTCCAGAATGCTAGGGGTCTTTCCCAATCATGAGGTTGACATCGCAACTCCCAATGCCATTGAGCTCTCAGCCATGCATACTGCCGCCCGCGAAGTCGGGATGTTTGACAGACAAGATTGGTGGCAGATAATCGACTCCCTAGGCATCCACGGCGGCGCTCGCGATCGATTTATCACGCTCACTTATCCTGCGCTAGTTAATCAGGGCATCCCACAGCAAGCCCTCCAGCTCCTTCCGTTCCTCCCCTGTCTCCTGACTAAACTCGGACCACAAGGGGTTCTCCTCACCCAGCTTCTCAAGCCCGGTGATAAACGGCTCTCCTCGCCAGACGCAGCACGCTATGTGCTAAGCCGGTCGTCTGAGGAAAGGTCGGAGGTCGGCGGTGTGTATATGCGACTATTTCCCGCCGCCGAGGTCGTACCGAAGGAAGAGGTTGTTAGCGTAACAGGGGTAGGAGATACATTTTTAGGAATAGTGGTTGCTGGTATAACAAAAGGAAGGAAAACTTTGGAGGAGCTAGTGGAAATTGGGCAGAGAGGAAGCGTCCTGACATTGAAGAGCAAGGAGTCCGTAAGTCCCAGGGTAGGAGAGCTGAGAAGGGAGTTGGAGAATTGAATGGGTGACCCCTGTTTGTGACACCTTCCGCAACATCATGGCCACCCTCGGAACGATAGGGGGAAATGACTCGCTCGTATGCAACACCAGAGGCCTTGTCAACCAGACCATACTTCAGCGAAATATTTAAAGCAGTGTAGCAACACTCGTTATTATTATCTCAGCGTCGTGCCAGAGTCATTCCGCTATAACCCTCCAGCTACCTCAGCTATCACATGTACATAGGAATTTTGCATTTTGCGCCATCTTTGATGGACATCTTTGGCGCAACACAGAAGCAGAATATGCTCAGGGTCAAATGAAAGCCAAAAAAAAAAACACTTTTCCCTCTCAAACTGCGCCGAACTTCTATGCAAAGGATTCCCGGAGAGCAGATGCGACCATCGCCGCCCCCGCCAATCCCTCAAAGAGATATAAATATGTTATGGTTTCGGAATACACTAGTCGCTTGAATATGCGCAACGAAAGGAAAGGCGCCGTGTCTCGGCGTGTGGCGTTGGCTCTGGAAGGATCTACAATCCCAGTCAGCTTTGCTGCTCCATCTCATGATGCCGAGGTACCAGACAAGGCACATGGGCACTTACCTAATTAGATAGAAAGGGCTGTACCCGAACTCATACAGTACCCACTCGCTCCCGGCAGCTTTCGTGGCTTCTCGACCGGTCCGAGCCCCAGCTCGGCATCGAGGAAGGGAAATCCACAGGAGATGGCGGAGGCGCCGGCGGCTGCTGGTGCTTGACAGCCCGGATGTCTATCGAGCAGTCCAAGGCGAGCCTCGGTGGTGCTTTCATTGCAAGAGATATGTCTTCGCTGAGTGTTTCGGGTGAAAGGACCGACAATCGGCTGCGAGAGTATGGGATTGTGGAAGCCAGCTTGACTGATGTTTGGTGGGTAGGTCTTGGTGTCTGGGAGATAGAGGGAGCCAGCGCCTGACTACACTGTAGACGGTGGTCGAGTAGCAAGGGCTTATATAGGGCTTTTGTTGACGGTCGACTCTTGACGCTATGCCGAACAGCAATTACCCGAGGTATCACAAGAGTCCTCAGAAACAGCGATTGATACAATGGTATGTCACTGTGGCATTCGGTGGTTAGCGGAAAGGGCAAGAAACAACAGCAGCTCTGGGGGAGGACAGAGAGGCCCGTACAAACTTGTCAGGCGTTGGTTGGTGCGGTTGCACTACGTACGTATACAAACAGCAAGACAGAGAGTGAACCTGCACGTGTGTGACGGCGTGTGATAGTGTGATGATGCGAGCGAGTTCTGTGCGACCATCAAAGAATCAAAATAAAACCAAAACACAAGAGAGTAATGGCCAGGCCTGGGGGGCGGTGGGAGCAGCCCAGGTTTTTATCTTGGGCTCTGGCAACCCGGGCAATCCAAACGAGCCTGAAGGGGGAGTGAGCCTGCGCTCCGCACTCCTGCCTAGCTTACTATTACGGAGGAAATCGAGCGTGCGCAGGAATGAGGAAAGCCTCATCCCGCGCGTCCGGCCGCACCGGCGGTATGGTAGCAGCATCCCCCATTGGCAGCACCGGCGTGGGCATGAGCGTGCCGGCCGCTAAAGACACACTATGGCAGTCCCAGAAGCCTCATCTCATCTCGCCCACGGACGGGGGACGGGGGACGGGGGAGCCCGGCCGGCCCAACATCACTCACCACCACTCACCACCACTCACCATTCCCGCTTGTCCTCCTTTCGTTTTTATTTATTTTTTCGCTGTTCTGTCATTTCATCTCCCACTTTCTTTTCTTCTTGGGCGTTTCCCACACTCCCACGACCCAGGCACTGGGATCAGTGGCTTTTCTGGCACAATTGACACGCGATGCCGTTGCTCCGTATCCGTCCTGTCGGCCATGTGCAGCCCACGAAAATACGCTGCTCTGCCCCAGTCTCCTCCTCCGGGCGACAGAGGACCGCACATGCCCTCACTCCGCGCTCTACACTGGCCGCGGGCCAGGGATCAAGCGCCCATGGGCTCTTCTACAGCGTGTGAACTAGGTTGTGAATGTACCAGACACGTGCAGGGTGCAAAAAGTGAATCGAGACCCCGGGCCAAGGCAACAGATTCCAGACTGCGAGGCACCGTCCGTGCTGCAGTGGAATGCCGGTGGAATGTTGGCTTCCTTCGATGGCCCAGTCCCAGCAGCAGAAACCGAGACGGAACCGTCACCGACAGCGGCACAGCTAACGACGCAACCGCTAATCGCTTCCCCGGGTACCCGGGACCCTACTGGGAGCAATGGCCGCCTGCACTGAGTTGCATGATGGCACAGCGAGCTTTGCGACTGGTCATCAAATAGATCATTTTTCAGGCCCTTTCATCCGTAAGCCCAGCGTCTGGGAGAGCTGAGGGGGATAAAGTACAGTCTCAGCTGCTGGGCCGGCCAGGAAGCCAGGGGCGGAAGTAAAGCCTGGAATGCGTCGATTCAATGTTTTGTTTGGTTGCTGGGTCATCACCGCTTCCAGGCTTGACTCATAATTGTGGGGTGCATGAGCGTTGCTACGCCGCCCAGTACAGCGAGTACTCCGTCCAAGCTCCCAATCCCAAACCTCCCAAACCGAGTTTGCCATTGCCCACCCCACGCCCCCGAAACCCCTGGCGATCTTGTGCATTGCCAAAGACACACGATTTCCGCGACAGGCAGCAGCTCGAGAGATGAAATGGTGCCCCAAACAGGACAAGCATTTATTGATGGGCGGGCGTTGCTTCTTTCGTGGGGAAGAGAACGAGCCTTTCGGTTCGATCTACTTGGCGTGGGGTTTGCCCTCAGCAAGGGCGGTTTCAGCCCTCCCTGTGGACTTGCATGATCCCCTGGACACACCACACAACCACTTGTACTTTGTAGTGCGTGCTGCTTCACCACCTGCCCACACCTAGTTGCCTTATGGAATTACGGGGTTGGAAGGGCTGCCGGGGTCTGGGGACCATGCCGCCACTGTGCAGCAGTGGGTATCCCCCATCCGGGCTGCAACCACGCCCGAACCCACGTTCACAGGAAAGGTGAGACCTTCTCATTGCACTCGGGAGTAAAGATACGAGTGCTCTTGCTACTATGTACCTGGTACACCGTGGTATGGCCGGCGATGCGACCGGCGAAGCCCGTAGCTGGGACCACACGAGCCCCAGCCAAGACGGGCTCGTACCATACATAGTATTTACAATCTTGTAGGTGCTCACACAAGAGGGGACGTCAGGCTTACAAACCCTCTCGCCCAGTGAGTAGGATACAGTGAGCTTACCATTGCATTGCGGGTGTCGTGTAGGCAACAAACATTGCCAACGCCCTCACGTCAGGCCCGAAACACATTCCCCTTCAAGGCCGCGCACCCAGTCCCGTTCCAATCGAGCAGAATATTCATCGCCACTCTCGCAGTCCCTCAATCGCCCGGGACCGAGGCTGGTGTTTCGTTTTGGCGAGTTGCCGAGTTTTGAAAAAATAAAAATAAAAATAAAAATGAAAAATGAAAAATAATTTCAGGAATCAAATCACCGGGGCAAAGAAGAAGCAACGAGTATCACCTGCCCGGAAGGCTTTGCGCTCCTTCCCCGTTGCTCTCGACAATCTCTGTGCCCGACCCCCCGCGCTCCTGGTCTAAATCGCGCTTCGGGCAAGGTTTTGTTGTACAAACTGATTCTGCAGACTTTTTCTCAATACGTGTTGTGGTTGTTTTGGTGCCCCTCACCTCTTTGCCCCACCACGATAACCTGGTCCTACACTGCGACCAACCAGGTAGCTAACAATTGGAGACTAACACGTTTTCCTGGCTCAAGACAACAGTAGATAGTGTGCTTCTTTCCTAACCCTGATAACACATCTCTGCGGTAGCACAGTGCGTGCGTGCAAGTCTCGAAATTCTCAAATTCAACGCTGGCACCGAGACGATAGCATCAGCATCCTCCGCCTCTGCTTCCTGCCACCGCGCACGAACAACACACAACGTCACCCAGTCTGGGGTTCAGCTGCGCTTGCAAGAAGCTGGCCGCCTCGTTCCGTGGTTCAAAACACCAAGAGCGCGATAAGATAATTCGAGATGGTTGGACCTGGGAGGAAGCCCCCATCACGCAGAGGCAAGTCATGACTCCGAGCCCTCTGAACACCACTGCAGCCCTGCCTCTGTTTGTTTACAATGTCTATACGTGCTGCCACACGTCAATCGTGCTTGTGTGCCCCAAACCTTAAGCAAAAGTTCCAGTGCCACCAACGCACAAACACATATTCACAATCAGTAGCCGAAATCAAATGGCCAACCCACACTTACCTGCTAACAGCTCGGTATGTCACCCTGCAGGGTCGATGGTGGATGTGCCCAGAGATCTTGTTGAACAGATCAAACGACTGGAGGAGCTCTTTTCCGTCGATAAGGCCAAGTTGAAGCATATCACGGACCATTTCGTATCTGAACTAGAGAAGGGTATGCCACCGTCTGATGTAGAGTCGATGCAGACTGGGTTCCTGACAGCGAAGCAGGACTGAGTGTCGAAGGCGGGAGCATTGTCAGCAACCTGATTCGCCCAAGTGTGTGGCATGGCTGACCCAGGACTATGCAGCCCATGAACCCTACTTGGGTGACCGGATATCCTACTGGTTACGAGACTGGGACGTTTCTCGCTCTCGACATGGGTGGTACCAACCTCCGGGTCTGCGAAATTTCTCTTCCGGAAGAACAGTCGGAGTTTGATATTGTCCAGTCAAAGTACCGCATGCCCGAAGAACTGAAGACTGGCAAAGCCGAAGATCTATGGGAGTACATAGCCGACTGTCTTCAGCAATTCGTTGAGTATCAGCATGGGGAGGAGGAAGTGGAGACGCTTCCGCTTGGGTTCACGTTCTCATATCCCGCCACCCAAAACTACATTGATCACGGCATCTTACAGAGATGGACAAAGGGTTTCGATATCGAGGGAGTGGAAGGGCATGACGTTGTACCAATGCTCGAGGCCGCCATCGCCAAGAAGGTAAGCATTTACCAGTATCGAGGGAAGCCGGATGCAAGTCAGCTGATGGCGTTTTTAGGGCCTTCCAATCAAATTGACTGCATTGATTAACGATACTACAGGTACCCTAATTGCGTCTGCCTATACTGACGATGCAACGAAGATCGGGTGCATCTTTGGCACCGGATGTAATGCGGCATACATGGAGAACATTGGCTCGGTGCCAAAGCTTGCACACATGAATCTCGACCCCGACATGCCAATTGCAATCAACTGTGAATGGGGAGCATTTGACAACGAACACCTTGTACTCCCTCGCACCACCTACGACGCCAAGATTGACCAAGATTCTCCGCGACCTGGGCAACAGGCCTTTGAAAAAATGGTTGCCGGGCTGTATCTGGGCGAAATTTTCCGTCTTGTACTTATCGACCTCCATGACAACAAGGAGATCCATATCTTTGAGGGACAGAGCATCGAGCGGCTCAGAAAGCCATACTCTTTAGATGCATCGTACTTGTCTTCAATAGAGGAGTACGTACACCACCTAACAATATTCCCCTTTGTTATTGTGCCAATTGGACAAAGTTGACCCGGATAGGGACCCATATGAGAATCTATCTGAAACACAAGATCTGTTTCTTAAACACCTGGACATCAAGGCCAATAGATCGGAACTTGAACTCATCCGCCGCCTTGCGGAGCTCATCGGTACACGAGCTGCTCGTCTCTCGGCATGTGGTATCGCTGCCATCTGCAAGAAAAAAGGCATAAAATCCTGTCACGTCGGAGCGGACGGATCCGTCTTTAATAAATACCCACATTTTAAGGAACGTGGAGCGGCCGCTCTCCGCGAGATTCTTGATTGGCCTAGTAGCCTTAGGAAGGATCCCATTGTAGTTGTAGCCTCAGAGGATGGTAGCGGGGTTGGTGCTGCTGTAATTGCAGCTCTGACCGATAAGAGGATCAAGGAAGGGAACCTGGCCGGTGTCAAGCACGCCGGTTAGAGGGCAGCTTTTACCAACAGTCTTAGGTCTTTTGAGGTAGCACCTATCATTCTTTCTTCAATATTTGTTGGGGGGTGGGGTGGGGAATTGCTTTATAAGGGGCTGTATATTTTACTTTCAATTACAATGGTATATGTAAATTATTGCAATCACTGCTGCTACCCATAAAGCCCTTTCAAACGAGGTCGTTAAAGCGACATGCGGATTCCTGGTTGCTGGGAGTTGGACTTTATCCTCTAAAAGGGACAACAAACTGGTCCACAACCACAAACGAACAAACGAACGAACCTCACTATACATGTACCTCCCTCTCCCCCCTCCCTTCCCCTCCCCTCTCCCCTCCCCTACTCCGCTAACCCCCACCCTTACCTCCTACCTCCTACCCCCTACCCCCTACCCCCTACCCCATACCCCATACCCCATACCCCCCCCCTACCCACATTGTCCATGCAGCCACGCAAACCACGCCAACCACGCAACCACGCAAACCGCACAAACCACGCAACCATGCAAACCGTGCAAGCCCACCGACCGACCCACACACACACACACACACACACACAAACACACACACAGACCCAAAAACCCACCCAACAACCCCCAACAACCCCCAACCCCCCATCCCCCCAACCCCGACCCAGACCCACGGACGGAAATGCAAAAATGCGAAATGTAAAAAATGCGATATGCGGAATGCGATGTGCGATATGCGGAATGTACGTGGATGTGGATGTGGATGTGTATATATGTACGTGGATGTGTGTGCGGGGGGGTGTATGTATGTATGTATGTATGTATGTATGTATATGTATATATATATATATATATATATACATATACATATGAGGATTCCAGGGAGAAGGCGTCGGTTCGGCTAATTGAGCTAAATGAACTAGATGAATAGATGGAAGATAGATAGATAAACAAACAAACAGACTCCCTTCCTTCCTTCCTCCGCTAGGTCCCTAGATCTCGGATTTTCGGTCTTGGGTTTCGGGTCTTGGGCCGCGTTCTGGGTTTATATATATATATATATTTTTTGTGTTTATATTTATGTTTATGCCTTACGTACATGTGTATGTGTGTGGTTTGGCTAATTGGGGGAGCGGGTTTCGTTTCGTGCTGAGGGGAAGGGTCTGTTTTTGTTTTTATTCTTATTTAAAAAAAAAGACGGGGAGGGGGTGTATGTGTGTGTTTTGTCTTTATTTATTTATTTGTTCGTTTTTTTTTTCTGTCGGTCTGTTGGTCTGTTCCCCCCCCTCCCTGTGAAACATTCATGTCTCGGGAGGACCGGTTTCGGGATTTCGGGGAGGGAGGGAAGGGTTTTTTTTACCAAAAAAAAAAAAAAAAGTGATGGTAATGTACATACTCTACATGAATATTTTATTCTGCTCCTTATAGCAACAGCAACAGCAACAGCAACAGCGCGGATCTCTAGGTTTCCGGTGGGATTTTTCTTAGGGCAAATGTGACGCGGCTGAGACATGAAAAAAAAATCCCGACCCCAGGCACGGTTGCTTGGACTGAGGGATGGAGAAAAGCAGGGAGATCAAACGGTGTTGATGTTTGGATGTCGTTTTTCCCACGTATCGGACGACAACCCTTTAACTTCGTATTTCCCATAAGCGAATTTTACCTTGCTCATTGCCTACAGCCAACGTGTTTGATCTGGGCGAGAAAGCTATAGAGGAGATGCGTCCCAGTGGTGTAGAGGATGTCGGCCAGTTCCTGTACACGGTGCAGGATGGGAGGTGGACTGTTTGGTCGCGCGTTTCGTTAGTGTCCTATTCCCTACACAGGAACGGAAGAGCACGGGAAGATGTAGAGAAATCGTACTTAGCCGGAGGGCATCTCTCTTCCACCGGCTGCTCATGGCAAGGAGTTGCCCGTCCGGAGAAAACACAAGATGGCTCGTTGCAGTAATCAGCTGCTCGAAGATTTTTGTTGGTTTCGGGTTCCTCGGAATCCCTTCTTCATTGGGGCTCCAAGACTTCCGATCATAGATATTTACGATACCACTCGAACTCCCTATTGCAACCCACCGATCACCACCTAGTCCTTCCCGCCCACCCTTAGCTCCTAATGCGATGACAGTTGTGCCAACCGCACCTTCGTCACTCCATCGGCCCACAAACCCCTTCCGTCTAATGTCCCACTCTCCAACCTCACCACCCTTGCTAACGATGCACATTCCTTCACCGTCAGCCCACCAGGCAAAGTCTGCTACCCCACCACGACCCTCAATGCGTGCTTGTGCGACCCACTGTAGAGTCACCGCGTCAAGGATATTGACGGCCCCGCCGCCCTTCCGGCTAGAGCCTACGAGGCCCATCCAGCGTCCACAGGGTGATAGTTTAAATCGCTCCATACTCCGCTGTTCTTCCTGGTGACCATATATGCGGCAGACCTTCTCAAAGGCCCCAGATTTGAGATTCCAGATGTGAAAGTAGCGGCGACGGCCGGAGAGAAATATGCGATCGCCAGATGGGTAATCAAAAGACGTAGTTGTAAGCGGAGTCGAGCGCACATGAACGGAAGTTAGGAGTGGATTTGGAGAAGGGCTTGAGGGTGATATTTCATGGAGGAAGAGCGTCGAGGCGGGGCCGGAGGAGAGGAGGAGGGGATAGCGGGGATGAAAGGAGAGTGAGGCGATGGCAGACTTTGGGTTGCTTGCATTAGTTTGTTTATACATGTAACTGCTCGGTAGGTTGTAGAAAGCTTACCGGCTGCGAGCCTCCCACGTCTTTGGTCCGCTGTATGTCAAGTACTTCTGGGCGTAGCTTTACAGACCCGGCCACCGCACCTCGCGTGAGGCTGCCTGCATCTTGCAATAGCTTTGCTAAGGGCTGTGCAGACAACTCCTCTTCATCTAATTCCATACCATCTTCTGAAGTCATCTCCTCATCTTCTGAAGACTGGATAGCCTCAGAACTCCGCTTTCGCTTCTTCTTAACTGGCTCTTTTGCGTGGGATGCCCATTCGGGAAATGGGTATAATCGTTCATATCTAAGACAGACACCATCCACATCATTAGCAGACGTGAAACAGTATCTTCCGCCAATCTACAACTTACTGTCTGCGCAGTCTCTCGGTATATTCTTTTCCACTAACCAAGTCTTCTGACTCCGTAAGCCTTAACTTACGTAACCGAGGATTTGAGGTCAAGGAAACCATCATCCTCTCGTCGTCGCTGTCCTCCCATACCGGTGCATTTGTTATAGTTTGGATAGTCCCATCTCTAGGGTCCTTTGCAATAGATGGGGATCCTTCCACCGTCCCGGATGGTCCAGAGTCGAGGAAAAAGAGCTGTACCGTGCAATCAGCATTGTGCACGATGTGATTGCTCCCTGATACCCACATCAGCATCGTCAAGGTCCTCTAGCCCTTCATCGTGCCCAGGCGCTCCTTCGCCCTCACTATCGCGGGATTCACTCTCGGAACTATCATCCCCTCCAAAAATTAGCTCCGGACTGTGCCGTTTGTGCGACCCTATGCCCTCTCGAAAGCCGGATTCGTCTCCAAACACAAGTTTTTCTAGCTCGATTTCCGTGGCATCTTTCTCCGAAGCATGGTCGCTACTTTCATCGTAGCCGTACTGCTGAGGCTGCAGCAGCGATTGCGCTTTACTTTTAGACCGTTGGTCAGCCATTGTGATAGTTTCGTTGCCTCGAAAAAAATCGCGGAGGTTTGATTTTGGTTTGTGCGTTGCGGCTCAGTGCGGCTCAAAAATAAACATTTTAATCACGACCGGCATGTGGGAATTGGGATTGCTGTCCCACGGAGTTTGTCTAAACCCTTGAATTTGCATTAAAATAACGTAGCCTTAGGGTACACTACAATAGAGACGTGAAATCGGAGTACACAATGCAACCCTTAACATGAATTACTCAGTGGTTGGACTAGTGCAACCTCGACCACGAATTAAGCCTCGTGCTAGGTAATAGGCTAGGCTAGGTAGTAGTAGACAGGCTTCAACCCAGAGATATTGCACACAAAAGTGGCAGGAAGTATCAGCCACCCTTCCTGCCCATGCGGTCCGCAATTTTCTTCCTCTCCTCTCCAAGCTGCTCGCAACGTAATCAATTAGCAACGCACCGAATCAGACTAAAATCTACCAAGTACTAGGGGGTGACTACATACCACCAACTTTACCCTTTGAAGCGCAGTGAAATCTTTCTCAGTCTTGCAGTTCTCCACTTCATAAGGAGGATAAATTATTACGGTTTCCAGAACGATAATTCTCGCCTCATGCCAGCGGCTTTTTAGACTATACGGCCCATGTCAATTATAACGCCTCTACAAACTAGACCCTAACGATATTCAAGGACTCGATAACTCACGTCTTGCTCAATGCATCGAAAATCTCTTGTCCCTCTCTAGTAACGCCTTTGCCAAGCCGGCGTTCGTTTTCCTGCAGCCTCCTGACTGCAGCCTCTTCTCTTTGCTTCGCTGCAGCCAGGTTGACATTGCTGATCCTAGGGAGCGCGGTTTCGAAGCTTGGCTCTTTAGAACTACCAGAGTTACCAAGGAAGAGAACTTTGAAGGAGTTGATCTGATTAACAGGAATGATGTGGTAATCGCCTGGTTGGACTGCGGAATTGGCGTTGTTGTTGGAGGGGGTAGGAGGCGGGGGCGCGGTGTTGATAGCAATGAGGTTTGTTATGGGATCGGCAACGAAGAGGGTCCCTTCGAGGGTGTTGGAAAGGGTGGTTGTGAGTCTGACGCTACAGAGGGCAACATGTATTAGCTGGCGGTTCATGCGAAGAACCAACATAAGAGTTAGGACGCTCCCCGCAGTATTTAATTTGCGGGCACGAGAGAGCTAGCATTAGTTGGGGCCACGTCTGCCTGGTCCCGCTGCTCAGAAAGGGGTGCAGCTAAATTGACTCACCGAGCGCCAATCGCTCCAACAAGAGCAGCCTCAATCGACAAGGGGTTAATGCTGCCGGTATTTGCTGGAGATACAGGGCCAGAAGTCTTCCCTCCAGCGGCTCCCGACTGACGTTTCAGGTCTGCCATCATCGATCCGGGGTTGTATTGTCACCAATAGCCTAAAATGTTTTGGCCGTTAGCCCTAACCAAGACAACCCGCCAGCTATTTCGCAAGGGGATCCATCAACGAACCTCTGCCGGTCGCGTGAATTCTCCGCGTTCCAACTACTCTCCTATGCAGTCTTCTAAAGCATGGACAGCTTCGACTCAACGAACTCCAACCCGCTGAAAACAGAACGCACAAAGGAACGACAGGAAGAAGATGCTTAGTCGAATCGAAGTAAAAACCAGAATGCAGCTACGGCAGCTCCCACCTCAGCGTTCCTTTGGGTACTTAAAGGACACCCAATTTCTTAAAGCTGATCTGTAGAATCCAGCGCAAGCGAGTGGAGGTCGACACCCAAGCCTGAAATGTACTAGCGGGGGGAGCTGTAGTGGTTCGCCTCATCTTCGCGCTAAGCCCACTACTCCAGACTTGCAGAGTTGGAGGACATACTGAGGGCGTGTTCCTCGAAAGTGCGCTCTGTACGTATATTGTGCAATACTACCCTCTGCACGTAGTGCAGGTTTTTTTCGGTAGCGCTAATCCCCAATTTCCAATGGTTGCGAATCATGGCGTGCTTTGGCGAAAGTGGGCTAAAATGTTTATGCATTTTTTCAAAGCTGACCATTCTTTGCGCATACATCCCCCCTCCTCTACCGATGTCAATCTGATTTAGTATTTATTTCCATAATTCGACGTTGAAAATGTGGAAGACAAGAGGCCTCCGGCTGCTGTCATCCTCCGCCTCCCAAGATAACGCCCTTATGCGAGCCATCCTACACATTATGCCTGATAAGTGGAAGCCGAAACGTCACCTCCCTTACCGGTCCAGTTAACGTGGATATCCTTGCCCTCTGGCATCTTCTCGCTAGCACACTCTGGCTTCACCCGGAAGGTATGTGCCCCAAAGTAATCTCTCTGCGCCTGAAGTAGGTTGGCTGGTAGGTCCTTCGCGCGGTAGCCGTCGTAGAAACTAAGAGCCGTGCTAAAGGCAGGTGTGGGAATACCCCAGAGAGCGCCCTTGCTAACTACATCTCTCCATCCCGGTTGGGCATTGTGGATAGCTCTATTGAAAAATTCATCAAACAAGAGGTTCTCAAGGTCGGGATTCTTGCGGTACGCGGCGGTGATATCCTTCAAGAAAACCGATCGAATGATGCATCCACCACGCCACATAAGAGCGATCGATGGTTTATTAAGCTTCCAGCCGTATTCTTTCGCCGCCTAGCAAATATCATGCTTGTTAGCATAACGCGAGTGCCTAGCTTTTGCGTTTTAGTCGAATAGGGGATGTATATCTTACAGTCTGCATCAGCATGAACCCTTGAGCATAAGAAATAATTTTCGACGCATAGAGGGCTTGTTCCAGATTATCGAGGAATTCTTGCTTGTTGCCCTCAAATTTAGGAGTAGGCCCAGCAAGGACTTTTGCAGCGCGGCCACGCTCAGCCTTGAGGGAACTCAGGCATCTGGCAAAGACAGCTTCGCCGATGAGGGTCACAGGCATACCGAGATCCAAGGCGTTGATCGCAGTCCATTTTCCAGTGCCCTTCTGGCCAGCAGAATCGAGAATCTTCTCCACGAGTGGTGTGTCATCTTCGTCATTGTAGTAGAGCACATCGCGGCTAATTTCGATGAGGAAAGAGTCCAGGACCCCTTTGTTCCACTTGGCAAATACATCACCGATTTCCTTACTTGGCATGCCGAGACCGCGCTTCATGATGTCGTAGGCCTATAAATGAACAATTATCGGTTGGTGCTCGTACCATTGGGTCAAGGTGGATTATCACCTCGGAGATTAGCTGCATGTCCCCATATTCAATACCATTGTGCACCATTTTGACATAGTGACCAGCACCCTCGTCACCAACCCAGTCGCAGCATGGCTCGCCGTCGCTCTTTGCGGCAATTGCCTGGAAGATATCCTTGACAAAAGGCCAGGCTTCCTCATTCCCGCCTGGCATTAGACTCGGCCCATATCTTGCGCCTTCCTCGCCACCGGAAACGCCAGTACCTACAAATCGAATCCCTTTCTCCGCTAGGTATTTCGAGCGGCGATTGGTATCTGGAAAGTGGGAATTCCCGCCGTCGATAATAATATCACCCTGTTCCAGAAACGGGAGTATAGCCTCGATGAATTGGTCGACGGGCTTTCCGGCCATGACCAGGAGCATGATCTTTCGAGGTCGTTTGAGCTTTTGGCACAACTCTTTGATGGACCATGCACCAATGATCGATTTTCCTGTGATCGACAGTCTTCAGTGTGGACCAACTTGAAGAAACAGCGAGAAGAGACACGATCGAAGGGTTACCTTTAGCTTCATTTTCCAGGAAACGGTCGACCTTTGAAGTTGTACGGTTGTGGGCGATGACAGTGTAGCCGTGGTCCGCAATATTCATGATCAGGTTCTGGCCCATGACAGCCAGACCGATCAGGCCAAAATCACCGCTGGGGACAGGCCGCGCGGGCCCGCCGACGTTGATGCCGGCGAGGCGTGCGCTGCAGTCAGTAGGGAAATTTGTGAGATGATGATGTCACGGGGAGAGGAGGGTGGCATACACAGCTTGGTCACTCATGATGTAGTCTCTTCAAATGGGTTTTGTGCGCCTTTATTTTTGTATAATACTTGAGAACGAAGTGCGTGTTTGGGAGCCCGCAATGCTGGTTTTAAGCAATTGCGCCGCTGTTGGGCTGTTGGGAGGGTGAGAGGGTGGGGGAGGGGCCAGTTGGGCCCTTGCCTATTGTGACCACCATTGGTGGGACAGGGCCGTGGGTTTTCCGGCTTACTAGCGCTTACATAATAGAATAGTGAGGACGCCGGCAGACGATAGCTTCACCACCGCGACAATGGCATTGAAAACGCCAACGTCAATGCGAATTTCCTAGCTCTTCCGCGTCTGCCGCCACCGATCATCCCGTTGATACACAGCGGGTTTCCTCCGCGTTACAGCTGCGCTGGCGACTCCTATCGCCCCACGGCAGACCTAGTGCTCTGACGGGACAGGTACGTGCCTTGCTGCTCCATCAAGGGTCTCCCGTACAACCGTTCATCATGTCGTTCCCGCCACCTCCAGGTCTCAAAGCCTCGCAAACAGCCTCATCCACAACAGCACCGCAACACTCATCCCTGCCCCCGAGACCGCCTCCGCCAGCCGGCCCAGTGCCATCATTCAAACCGGCGCTTTCAGCTTCCCCATCCTTCTCTGGAGCGCCAGGTACCGCATCTGGAGGTTATAATGGCACTTCAGGTGCATCTACGGGATTTTCAGCTTTTAGGCCACGCCAGATAGCTGGAGTGGGTTCGGATTGGCAGAGCAATAGTCCAGCAATTTCAGCTCCACCAACTCCGGCCGCCGGGTATGGATTCCCCCAGGTAGGATATGCTGGAACTGGATATGATACACAGCAGCAATACCAGCAGCCGCAGCAACAACAGCAACATTACTATCCGCAAGCAGCGCAGGATGCCTACACTCACGTCTCTCCTCCCCAGATACGTAACCCTTTCCCTTTGCCGGGTCAGGACCAGGGTTCTACCTATGGACGGGGACAAGGTGGCGGTCGGGACCGATACCAGGAGAGTGGGTTAGATCCCGAGATGGAGGCACAGATCGCTCAATGGCAAAGTGCATATGCTGGTAAGGATGCCACTGAGCAGCCTACTGGAAGAGGTGGAGGACGAGGCACTCGTGGCCAAGGTTTCGAGGGACCTGGTGCTGCAAGTGGTGCAAATGCAGGGCCGCTAGGCGGCCGCGCGGACACATCCCAGCCTATACTGAATAGCGCTGCCGTTGCCTCTGCTATCGATGGAGACTCGGGCGTTGCGGCTGTAGTAACCGCTGACGGAAAACAAAAGACAGTAGTTCGTAGTGGAGGTGGACAGACATGGGCTGACCCTACACTTCTGGAATGGGACCCGGCACATTTTCGACTTTTTGTAGGCAATCTTGCCGGAGAAGTTACAGACGACTCACTACTCAAGGCTTTTTCGCGCTATCCTTCCGTTCAGAAAGCTCGGGTAGTCAGAGACAAGCGGTCTACCAAGAGTAAAGGGTATGGTTTCGTCAGTTTCAGCGATGGTGAAGAATACTTCCAAGCCGCAAGAGAAATGCAGGGAAAGTACATTGGAAGCCACCCAGTACTATTACGGAGGAGCACAACGGAGATTCGCCCGGTTGTTCCCAACGATAAGAAGGGTGGGAAGTATGGAAAGGGTGGAAAGGGCGGTGGCAACAGATCAGTACTCGATGCCAAGACTGGGGGAGGCGTGCACAAGAAGAAACACAGCAAGACTAAGGGTGGGTTACATGTGCTTGGTTAAACTTGTGGATATCTCTCCAGCGGTAATTCTAGCTTTTACAACGCGACTTCAAGCTCTAGCCTGCTATCGAGGGTGTCAAGAACCTTCGGGATCGCGGCTCCGAAGTACCGGAATGTTTGCCGTAACTGAGTGTGTTTGCTGACTAATCTCGTTTATTTATCACGTGCTGTGCGTGGTTTGTTTACTTGTCCACGGCAACAAGCTCGCAACTCACAGCACAACATCACAACACTCTGGGTAAAGTTCTATAAGACCCATGAAGCGCCCACAAATAGGCAATCCAACCTAGCAACACGTCCCCCGACATCACCGGCCATGGCTGCACCAGAAGACTTGATTAATTTCGATATTATTGAGGGACAGAAGGAGAATATACAATCACTCCCTGGGGGGCGCTCAGCTCGCTATCTCGCATCAATGTTCTCTCCGTCTCCATCTCTTCGCAAAGGAACTCTGTCCCCCACTCCAGGCGAAACACAGAATCTGCATGATACCATTCGACGGGAATACGAAGCTGAATTACTCACGATATCTGAATCTGACGATCCTTTGGACATTTATGATCGCTATATCAAGTGGACTCTTTACGCATACCCTTCAGCACAAGCGACCCCCCAATCCCAGCTGTTGCAGCTCCTCGAGCGCGCTACTAAAGCATTCCTCACATCTAGTCATTATAAAAACGACCCTCGGTACCTTAAGATATGGCTCCACTACATCCGCCTCTTCTCCGACTCACCCCGCGAGACATTTGCATTTCTAGCGCGCCATGGTATCGGGGACTGCCTTGCTCTTTATTATGAAGAATTCGCGGCGTGGTTGGAAAGTGCTGGAAGGTGGATACAAGCAAGCGAAATCTATGAGCTGGGCCGCCAGCGCCAGGCGAGGCCGGTAGATAGATTAGCTCGCAAGCACGAGCAATTCAAAGAACGCTATAACCAACGCCCACAGAATGATCACGAGCCCTCGTCGCCTGCCCTACCAACTGTTCGGCCTGCGCTTGCGGCTAAGGTTGACCCTTTTGCTGCCTCTACCCCGGGGCTGGCCGACCCCCAAGCTAGCCCACCATCGGCAGGCATTGGTAGTGGATCTTCTAGGCCCCCACGTCAAAAGCTTGCCGTGTTTTCGGATTCAGACGCCCCTGAGCCTGCAATTAAAATAGGGGCTAGCGAAGGGCCAAAAGGATGGGAGAATATCGGCACACTAGCACACCGCAAGAAGGAAAACGTGATTGAACCTCGACCTTGGGCGGGAGAGACTCTGAAGACTGGGAGGAAGGGAGTGGGTGGTCCTAAGATGGCTGTGTTCAAGGATCAGGTAAGCTTCCAACCCCCTATATTCTCGGAGGCCTATATATCCTACAAGGGCTACATCTCCCCTGATTTTCGTTCTTATGTTTACGAATATAGGACTAATGAACCGGCAAACCTCTGTTATGTACATTAGTCATCTTCACAGGCAATAACCCAAGATAGAGTGGCTTTCCTAGACGCAGGAAGCGAATTGCATCAACGGGAACAGGTTAACCCGAGAACGGGGAAAGCAGAACGTGTATTTGTGAACCTTGAGGCGTGCTATCCTAACCCTGATGACCCAAACACAGAGTTGAGCTTCGAGGAATTGAGAGCTATTCGGAGGGGCTGGATGGACCGGATTTGGCCTAAGGAGTGTTCCGAGACACATAAGAACAGCACCACTGGAAAGAAAACGATGAGCCCAGTCGCCGAGGATTTAATCCGGTCCGATACAGCACTTACACATAAAGAGGTGATGATTGAGCCAAACCACGCGGTTACATCTCCACTAGACCTTAGTATTCCGTGTCAGCGGGATGGCATGTTGCCCCAGAAAACAGAGGTACCCACCGGTATCCACGTCCTAGGAAATACCTTCCCCGACGAGAACCAACGGCTAGAGGATGATAAATATGGAGTGCAAGACGGAAACCAAGGAAAGAACCATGGGCGTCCGAAAAAACTCAAGTTAAAGGAGGTCAAAGGAGAAACACAAATCAGTTAGTCTTCCACCAGTTTAGGATAGAGTAGATATTGTAATTTACAAGCACCTTTCACGGTGCTAGGTATTAAGTCACGTCTACTTTTTATTGGCTAACTGTATTGCAGTTAAGATCAATCTAGAATCGCCTACAGGGCCGAAGCTGAAGAGAAAAATACCTACAGAACCTACGATGACGTTCCATACTAAAGCTGCCACGGATGAGATCTATAGCATATTTAACCAGCCGCTAGATGACGCAGCACAGCGAAACGAAGATCTCGGAGAGGACACAGCCGATGACGATTATGACGACTGCACGAGCGGCGGGGAGAGTACCGGCACCGGATTAATTGAGAGTCGTGGAACGAGTCGAGCGGCGAGCGAAGTCGGGGACGATGATGAGATAAAGGGTGCTACAGAGTGGTCCGACTTTACAACGTCAAAGAACAACCCCCCACATAACGACACAGAGGATACTAGCGCCTCTAGCCATGGAATGGGAGGCCTCGGGACCCTATCGGATAGCATGGCTGCAGTATCTCTCTCAGAGAACCTTGTAACTCCTACCTCACCTAAGCCCGACCCAAGCCAAGTGAGGACGAAGTTCGTACCGATTCCTCCTGAAGATTATGAACCTCCTGCTCGATTGGGTCGTGAAAATACAAAGCCTTCTCAAAATCGGCTGCCGTTCATGACACCAATTGTTGAGAGAACCGAGTCATCCTTGGGTATGTCAACTCGCAACACTCAGTACGAGCAGCGTAGCTCCGCAGCGGCAAAGACGCCATCGAGGTCGAACGGGTCTAGGCAGTCTACCCTCCCTGGCATTAGTGATGATGACCTGATGAGCAGCCCCTTCCAGGAGATGATCGACTATACAACTACAGACCAGGATGGGGTATCCCAAACACCGTTGCTGAAACTCAGCAACAGGAAGACGTCGACTATCCCAACAAAAGCACAAGTTCCGATGCGGGGAACAGTCGTAAGTAAGGAAGCTATGCCGAAGGGACCCATTGTCAAAGAGGCACAGTGTAATCCAACGGATAGTGACATTCATAAGCTCATACTCGGGAACCTGCAACCGCCAATTTCGTCCTATGACGGTTATTTCCACCGGAAGGACCAGACTTCCGGCAGGGGTGCTGAGATCCGGAAATTTGCAAAGATTGCAGAGAAGAAATGTGGCGACAAGACCACCACCAGTATATTAATGCCACCGATATTGCGGTTTGAGGGCGCAGACCGAGAATACATGGTGAAGAGAGAGCTTGGGAAGGGAGCCTTTGCACCCGTGTATCTCGTCGAGAACACCGGCATGGACGACTGTCCTGAAGGTGCAGATGAGCCCGCCGTCATGGGAAAAGGCAAGTTTGGTCTTGAACGTAGGAAGCTCGAGGCGATCAAGATGGAAAACCCACCTACGGAGTGGGAATTTTACATTATGCGACAGGCAAAAAGGAGGTTAGGTGTGTCTCGTGCGGCAGACTCGGTCATCCACGCTTATGAAATGCATTTGTTTGCAGACGAGGGTTTCCTTATCGAGGAGTATCGTGATCAGGGCACTCTCCTCGATCTTGTCAATATTGCTAAGACAGACACTGTTGGATCAGGTGTCATGGACGAGGCTTTGGTCATATTCTTTACTATCGAGCTTTTTCGCACCGTGGAGACCCTCCATGCAAAGGGGATTCTCCATGGCGACCTCAAAGCCGACAATTGCCTAGTGCGCTTCAACACTACCGCGGACAGCGAGTGGGGCCCCAGGTACAGGCGCGATGGTGCGGCAGGCTGGCAAAACCAAGGCCTAGCACTTATAGACTTTGGTCGCGGTATCGACATGAAATCTTTCATTCCTACAGTTCAGTTTATTGCAGACTGGAAGGCTAGCGCCCGGGACTGTGCAGAGATCCGTGAGATGCGGCCCTGGACATACCAGATCGATTACCATGGCCTCGCAGGCATTGTGCATTCAATGCTGTTTGGCAAATATATTGACACGATTGCAGACCAGGGCGGCAGAATAGGTGGTGGTGCAACCAAGACCTACCGCATCCAGTCACCATTAAAGCGATATTGGCAGCAAGAGATCTGGAACGCCGTATTTGACCTGTTGCTAAATCCGCTGCAACATGTCGAGAAAGAAGAGAAGGGTGTTTTGCCCATTGTGAAGAGCATGCGGCTGGTGAGAGAGGGGATGGAAGAATGGCTGGAGGGGAATTGTGAGAGGGGTGCTGGGCTGAAGAATATGATACGGAGAATGGAAGGCGCAATCAGAGAGCGGATCCGTCCGGGCGGCAGATGAGGAAGCTCTATTATTTCGACTCTTTCCCTACTTGTCTGTCGCATGGTTGCTGAGGCGGAGTTTGTGGGATTGTTGGTGGGGTGCTCATTTGGGAGGCGTGTATTGTTTGTCATGAGGGAGAAGCTTTTTGAGCCACAGTAACAAAGTAAAACGTATATTGTACATGCCGCGGCTAAAAGCCTTTGGTGCTGCAGCATCCTCAAAGCTGTGAAAGTTCCCGGCCTCATCCCCCTAGTACTCTGGTGGAAAAAAGAAGCCTCCAATTTCTGAACCGTTAGACTCGTGTCCGCCTCTGATCGAAGAGGTATCTTAGGTTGGACATTAGCGTTGACACCGAGTATGTTGATTGAAACAATAGCCTTTACCCTGCCCTCCAATGCGCTAATACCTTCCGTATGCTGCTCGTTGAAGAACGCCAAGCATTATATAGTAATCTAATTAGAGGCACTTGATAAGAGAGAGTCGATGATATCGCAGAAAAGCCAGAGATGAAATCAGGGATAACAGCAAAGTATGAGGAATGTGCCTAAGATAACTACCAAGACGTCCATTCAGGTATTTATCAACGCTACAACAACTGTCAGAATTGTCTTGGGCAGAAAAAGGGTTCCCGCACCGGGCGTGTAGAGTGAGATGAAGTCCGGGCACGTATTTATCAACTTCAAACTACGAATTTTCAGTTCAGCCAGCACCTTCACCAGGCTGGCCTTACAGTCAAAAGGCAAGATTGCCCAGAACAACTCGCGAGAGCAATATGGCTAGTTGGAGGAAGCTCATCCGAAATCAGAGAACTAGCGACCTAGTCCGGGGGAGAGCTATAGCGGGGGATGACAAGGCCACTGCAGTGTTCCATAATGAAGAAGCTGGAGAAGCGTACAACAGTATAATGCGAGAACCCAGAATTCCACTGCGTGATCAACCACGTGGACATACACGAAGCTGCTTGGAACCGATGATCGGCCCTCGTATTCTACGCTCTTCATATCCCATCCCACATCATGACACCGCAGTTTAGAATACGAGGACCAAGCAGCGAGACCAGGCACCAAGCCAGGCAAACCGCGGGGCGCACACGTAGGACATGAGACCTAGGACTGAGTGGGGAAGGAAAGTTGACCCAGCCCCACGAACAGTATATTGGTGGCGATTTTGTCGTCGTCATCAACCAGCCGTGGATTGTGTTTTGATACACAGCGGGTCGACGAGTCGACGAGTCCTCAGCCCCACACAGCCTTTACTGCGGAGCACGGATCTTCAATATGGTGTATACACACTCTCACTCTGCGCAGTACAACAGCACACGCAACTAGAAATGCTCCACACAATCAATATACGTATGCAAGCATAAGTGTAAGCACACACATACATACAACCTTGACCACATACGCAAAATATACAGGCGCGGTAGAGCAGGCAGCTCGAAAGCGTATCGGTCACGCAGTGCGACATCTATATAGCACACTAGAATGACAATCAATTTTCAATACCCCGTAGTTCAGTGCACACTGTGCATGCAGGGAGTATATTTTGGCCATGGGTGGTGCACATGTCCACAGACGACAGGCGCACCACAAACCTGCCTTGCACCGTACGAGAAAGCCAATTGCTGCCCCGTCCCAAGCTGACAGTTGGGCCATTGCAAGCCGGCCTATATAACTGGCTCCCAGCATTCGGAATTCCTAGTCCTCCTTGCTCACTCTTTGATAGTTGAGAGGCGCCCTTACAAATATGCTCGACGGGAAGACCACTCAGTCCCCAAGTGGCCTTCAGGCCGGGGAGGATTCCAAGAAGAAGCGGTTCTCCTTCGCGTCCATCATCTCACCCCCACCCTCCGCTCCCCCTCCCGAGTATACGGAGCAAGATATCACCATCGACTTGGCAAACCTCGATTTATCCTCGACCGATTCTCCCACAGTCGATCAATGCATTGCGCATTTGAAGCTTCTCGAGGCCTTTCATGCCCTCCGCCAAGCTGTGAGTAAAACAGATGGGCTCTTTGGCATTCACAACGAACTCGCGTCAGTGAGTACCGGGAAGCACGAGGCGGAGCTCCTCAAGATCTTCGAGAAGCGGTGGGCAATCTATGTGGCCCGAGCCGCCGGTCGATTCGAGTCCTGGTGTGAGGCGTGCGTGCCTTCCAGTTTCCGTGGTCAAGTTAGATCACGGTTCGCCCAGAGAGACCTAACAGGCAAGGGAGGGACTGAGTTTCCTGATTATCCTAAGGGTGGAGTTCCTATTAAATTTACGGCGGACAATCTACCGCCTCTAGGTAAATTCTCTCCAGCTTCCCCCTTTTTTCATCCCTGAAGTGAATACTAAGTCAGAGTCAACCCGCTTAGACGTATTGATGGTGTGGCATGCTTACATGCTCAACCCAAGAAGCTTCTTTGAGGACTGCATTCGATATGGCAGGATAGATTTCTGGACCACCGGCATGCCCTGGGCAGCCGTTGCTCCTCTTATCGATGGCTCGTCATTCACGTACACACCGTCTGCCAGGGCAATCTCGCTGTTTGAGTCACAGACTCGCCTGGCATGGGACAATCTCAACGACCCCTCGAAGAAGGAAATTGCCTGTCCAACCTGTCGCGCCCGCGTGGACGTCCCCTGGACGAGCTGCACTAGTGGAGAGGTGACCACCGATGTCGGTTCCTACTTTGAAGCTGGAACCGGTTATGCCGAGAAAGATTTCGGTTTCTCTTGCCCTGGTTGTGGGTTAACCCTCCGTCACGAGCTCCTCCGAGTCCAAATGTTCAAAAAGGACGTTCAGCGATTGCTCATGTACGACTACCCGATGCCAGGTACAGTTCTCCCGGCAACTGGCAGGACGGACTCTCTCAAGCACCTGATCGCCAGCTCACAGGAAACCTTCTTCCCGAATCGGATGATAGTGCTGATCACGAAACACTCAATACTAGCACTTGCAGACACGAAAGAGAAGGCCGAAGTAGTGAAGGTGGATGACGTCAAGAAAATTATAGAGGAGGCCTTCCAGGATAAGGCGAGTATGCGGAAGATCAACTCTAAGCACGCATTTAGTGTGCCAAAAGGATCAAGGGCTGCATTGAGACGCATGATGTCTTGCTACTGGGACAATTCTTCAATGTTTTCCCTGAATCTTGTCGGCGCGGTAATTCGACAAGGGTCCTTTATTGAAAAAATGCACTCAATCGCCTGGTATCGCTCTCCTGCTATAGGCGCAACTATGGGACGTCTCATCCAGAAGTACGACAGATTCTTCACCATCATGAAAAACTATCCGCGCAGGACCGTCGTTCCTACTCTCGACGTTGACCTTGCCTGGCACACTCAACAGTTAAGCCCAACGGCTTACTACGCATACTCTGTGGACAAGACCCAGTTGTTCATCGACCACGATGACAAGATTGAGGAGAACAAGCTGTCTGAAGCCTTTGAATGGACTTCGAAGACGTACCAGCGAATGTACTATCAGCCATACTCTGAATGCACCTGCTGGTACTGCGAATCCATCCGAGCCTCCCACGACTCGGGCCTCTCCCGCCTCCACCCCAGCACCCGCACCGTTGAACGCTCTATTGATGAAGCCAGGTTTCCCTCTGACATCCAATCCTCCCCACACATCTCAAGCCACAACGCTGTCCACAGTGAGGACCCGGGAGTTACCAATAAAGCTGAAGCTCTCAACACTGCCTACGGGAAAGCCTGCAAGCGTGCATGTAGTAAAGGCAAGAAGCGACCAGAACGTAGCGGGGATACATACTATTCGGCCTATGGGTATCCCATATTCATACCGTTCTACGCGCCGTACATGGCAGATCCGTGTATAAACGGGGGCGTATACGCAGCAAATCCGGCATGCAGTGCTGCGACTGCGGAGGGATCTGGGAGTTGCGCGGCAGGGACTTGCGGGGCCGGGAGTACAGGATGTGGCGGGGGATGTGGAGGCGGTGGCGGGTGTGGTGGTGGCGGATGCGGAGGAGGGGGAGGGGGGTGTGGAGGTGGAGGTGGCTGAATGAGAAGGTTCTCGATTGCTCTAATGTCCACCATTCCCTTTCCCTTTACATAATAGGGACCTTATCGGAGTTTGATGGTGCTTTGCTTTCTGGCTCTTGACAGAACGACACGAAACTATTCACTCGTTTGCTATTAGCAACAGAGAAGCAACAAAAATGAAATTTTTACCAGCTTCTTTTCCTCCCCCTCTTTCCACTCTAATCAAGCAAAATATAAATATTAGCCGTAAAAAAAAAAAAGCAGACTACAATAAAAAAAAAAAAGAGTATGTATATATATATATATATATATACGTGAGCCTACGAACCAAGCATATTTCTCTCTCTTTCTCTCTCTCTCTCTCTCTCTCTCTCTCTCTCTCTCTCTCTCCCCTCTTCCCTTTTTATTTTGAGAAAAAAATAAATTAAAAATTAAGAATTAAAAATTTAAAAAAAAAAAAAAAACAGCAAAAACCCCATCCAATCCCATCCCCACCAACCCTAGTAATTAGTATCCAGCACTCATTAAATTAATTAACCACTCCTACCACCCTACCACCACCACCAATGGAGAGCAGACCGGCGTGTTTTTTTTTTTTTTTTTTGCCGCGGGGTGGGTTGGGTTGGGATTTTCTCTTTTCTCTCTTTTCTCTTCTCTCTCTTTTCTCTTCTCTCTCTTTTCTCTCTCTCTCTCTCTCTATTTATTCCGGTCCTTTCCCTACAAAACGGGGAGAAGGAAAAAAAAAAAAGGAAAAAAAAAAAAAAAAAAGCTAGGGTAAAACTACCCTCTGGGCGCCTCGGGGATTTTTTTGGGGGGGGGCCTCTGCATATGATAATAATAATAATAACAACGATACTTACTACTTACTACCCGAAAGTGACGTCTTGCTGCTGTGTGTGGTGGGTATATATATATGGGTGGGAAGTTATAAATTCAATTTGGTTTAATTTGGTTTAGGTTGGGTGCGAGGGGAGGGGGGGGCTCGGAAAAAAAAAAAAACTGGTGTGTTGACGTCGTTCGTGTAGTGTGGTAAAACAATAAATAAAAGCCGGGTGTGGGTTTATTTTTCTTTTATTTTGATTTTTTTATTTTGATTTTTTTTTTGATTTTTTGGATTTAAATTTTTTTTTTTTTTTCACTTTTTGCGTTTTTGGTTTTAATTCAAAAGCTCTAAAAAAAAAAATTTTATATTTTTTTTTAATTTTAATTTTTAGCTCTAAAAGATTTATACCTCATCCTGCCTTTTTGATTCTAGCTCTAAAAAAAAATAAAAATAAAAAAATTTAAAATTTAAACATTTTTTTTATTATATTATAATTTTAATTAGTTCTTAGTATTTATTTACTACCTTTTTTTTTTTTAAATATAAATTTATTTTACTGTTCACCTACTTATTTAAAATTTTTTTTTTAAAATAATGCCATGAGCCTTTTTTTTTTTTTTTTAATCTATATATAACCCAGGGGCAAAGAGAAAGAGAAAAAAAAAAAAAAAAAAAAAGAGGAAAGAGCAGGGCAGGAGAATATAGGAGAGTAACCCCCTCCCCCTTTTCCCATGCAGTCCTTCCGTGCAAGAAAAAAAAATAATAATACATCTTAGCCGCCCCGCTTTTTTTTTTTTTTTTTCTTTTCTTCCCTTCTTTCTTTCCCCCTTCTCCCTTTCCCCCCTTCTCCCTCCCCTTACTAGTACCTGTGATGGGGTCAATTGGATGGATGACGGGATGACGGGATGATGATGGATGATGGGCTGGTAGTATCGTAAGCAGCGGTGTGTGGTGAGCTGTGTGTGTTACGTTTTTTTCCCTTGCCTCGGACGGTCGGCTACATTTTCTCCCCTCTCAAACCCCCCCCTCGGCGTGTTTTTTTTTTATTTTTATTTTCCTGATCAGATCGGATCGGTCCTTTCTGTCCGCCAGCTCTCTCTTTCCCCCTTCCCCCTATTTTATCCCCCCCCGCCCCTTACCGCGGGCTTTTTTTTCTCTTTCGGGGTTTGTTTGTACCTACATATGCACGTAGCGGCTTTGTCCTCGCCTAGAATGGTAGGGATAGAGAGAGAGACGGGAATTCTTTTTTACGACCCTGTTCCCGCGCGATCGATCCCTTGGGGGTTGTTTTTGTTGTTGTTGTTGTTGGTTGGTTGGTTGGTTTCTATCTATGTGTGTATGTATGTATGTACGTTACTTAGTAGTACATACAAAAGTATAGAGTCAGGGATGGTTAGAACAAGTGTCCTAGTTTGTGTGTGTCGCGCTCATCGATCTTTCCAATCCCAGCCCGGAAAGACCTGCCGATAGTGGGGGGAATTATTCTTTAGCCTAAATGTTTCTTCCTTGCTTGCTGGCGCCTTTGGTGGTTTGAATGTGGAGATTAAAGGATTCGGGTGACGAATTGTGGCGTTGGGGGGCGGACCTTGCTGCTGCTGCTGCTGCTGCCATAAGTCTCTGTACACACAAGCGAGTGGGCAAAGGCTTACCCTATCTATCTATACAACTATACACATACATACACATGAACATACACACGTACATACATGATACAATATCTGCCCTGGCACAATGACATGACAAGTATGTATGTACAATGTACAGTACATGTACATGTATGTCCATATGTACGTGTTATTCGTTTCCCCCCAAAAAGTTTTGTTTTACAGAGGAACGAACGTCAGGGCCGAATGGGCCTCGCCTCTCGCCTCGTACATTGTTTTACTTGTACAGTTTGGTCATTTTAGCTGTTTTTGATCTGTTCGGGTGGTACAATTAGCTAAGCACGCCTGAATTCAAGTTGGTTGTTGGGTGTGTGGGGCCCAGTGTCTCTCTCTCTCTCTCTCGCTCAGCGCCAACCAGCGCGGCGAAACAATACATGCGCACAACAGCTATAACAGCTACAACAGCGGCGATAGCAACAGCAACGGCAACAGCAACGGCAACAGCAACAGCAGCAACAACAAGAGCAACAATCAACAATAGCCAATCTCTGCTCAATTGCCCGACTCGGCTTGATTTTATTTAGCCTTTAAAAGAGGTACACACACACACACACATCTCGTCAATCAATTTCTCTTTTCTCTTTTCTCTCTCTCCCGTCAGCATCTCTACTCTACACCCCTTACAGAGAATTTTAGTCAGCTATAGTTTCCACGGTAGCCATGAATACAACTCTACAACCCAAAAATGACCCAACAGCCCACAATCTCACTCGCTCACTCACTCACTCACTCTTATCCAATATTATGGTGGAGCGAGACGATTGGTGCGTCAGTTTGGTCGGCAGGGTTGGGAGTGCGGCGACAAAGAGTTCCTTGGTGGAATTAGTTGAGTGAAATGAATGTGCGACAGGACCTAGAGGGCGGAGTTCCTTTCTATCATTTTGTTTCTTAGGGATGGCTAAATATCTACCCCCAAATGCAAAAGAAATTTGAGTGTCTCTTTACGAGAGCGTGCTCCATTCTGTAAATCCGGGTGTTTGTGGTTGAGCCTGTCTCTTGGGTGCGGGCTGTATAAAGTCCCTTCCCTGTAGCGAATACAGAGTATTGTATGTAAACATATGTAAACATACATACATATACATACATAACAATATGCAATATATCGTGCCCTGCTCGTGCTTATGACACCCAACTAGGGCTTATGTCTGGCAAAGTACTAGGGGTGGTGGTGGCAACGACAGCGAGCGGCGGGTTAGTTATACATGCGGCGTCATTGAGCATCTTTCCTTTGTTCAATCAGTTTGATGGCATCCGGATGTTGTATTTCACATGGTAGTTTTCACTAGAGTGTTTTCACGGTCCTAGCCTGGCCAATGGCGCTGTATTACTTTTAGTGATAGTACCAGTCTATGCTACCAGCATACGAGAAGCCATTGGCCTTCGCTAACGGGGACGAGAGAACATGGGGGAGTTCGTGTGTGGTGGCTATGCTGGATTTGCCCTGTCCACGGTCTGTAGAGGGATCGCCGATATGAAACGTCTGTTGTCGCCGGCTATTTTTGCACGACGTCGAGCAACAGCACAGGCGGGTAAAGGAGCGTGGAAGCGGCCATGGAGACCCAGTCGGAAACGAGACGGATCTCGGAATGTCTCGTCTGCTCTGTACATACAGAGTGGTTGACGGTGACACGACGGGGCTAGATGAAGGGATGCGTTGCCGCAGCTGTTAGAGTTGCAGATCGGCCGGCGTGCGTGCTGGAGGTGGATCACGGTCCGTGCGGTGCCTGTTGTCTTTGTGCTGGCTAAGCCTGTGTTGCTGAAGCGGCGTTTCGGTCGGTCTGGTCTAGCTGGAGTTTTGTAATGCAGCTCCGTCTTTGGTCAGAGAGGGAGACGGCCACTGCGGCGGCCGCACGGTGCATGATGTCGATTCTGCAGAGGGAACGCCCAGCTTTACATGCCATTGTCTCTTCCGGCCGGGCATCCAGTTTCGGCAGGCTGGCTGTGAGAGGGATAGCAGCCGCCGTGGTTGCCCCATACTCTCTGCAGTTGCTCAGGTACGTGCAGAGTACAATATTGTACAATAGACAGTACACAGAGCAAATAGCTACATACACACGGCCAAAGGTAAATAGAGATACCAGGGTAGCGCGCGTCTTCTCCACTCGCCCGCTGTAAATAGAAGCGGGCCAATCTCGATGGGACCCGGACGTGGCGCCTCAGCCTTCTCAAACGTCCGCGAACTGCGTGTGGACAAAGAGGTTCGCGCAGAGCTTCCTACCCCCTATGCGGCGCTGAAACTGGGGGGGCGTCCATTCGGGCCAGTGTGCCGTGTCTGGAGTATGGGTGTCTGGTGTCTGGGTGCCTGGCTGCTGATGAATGCTCCATATTGCCTTTGTCCAAAGTGCCACGGTGGAGACGGAAAAGGGCAACGGGGGCTACGCGCGACAGGCACGCATCGCCGCTGGTTGGTTCCTGGGTTGGTTCCTGCATACTATGGAGTTGGTGGTGTCTCCTCTGTCTCGCGGCTGTGGCGAGTTTTCTCACCCTCCCTGTGCCGGAAAAAGGAACGAGCGTCCACCCCCTCCCCTGGCCCGCGCCCGGCCAGTTTGGGGTTTCAACCTCAACCATCGTGGGGTTAGGCTCAACACTGCACACGCGCGCAAACATCCACCCAACAGGCACGCGAGTTTATTTGTGGCCTTTGCTGTTGCGTTGCCCTCGAGGGATGTTAGAGGCCGGTGCAGATCGCTCCGTGGTTGGCTTGCCGTGTCGCCGGGCCAAAAGCAGGAGGTGATGGGGATGCTGTCTGGCAGAGCTCATCCGGTGGTCAGCATGGCCGGGTCTGCACGGAGGGAGTGGGGGACTTTAAAATCCTCTGCTGTCCGGCGAGTGTTGGTTTCCCTCTCTCTGTATCTTTCATTTCACCAGTACCATACCGGCAGCAGTCATTCGTTCAACTGCATTTTTTTTTTCCCGTCCGACTTTCATTCACCAGGCTTGCCCTGTGACTGTCGTTCTAATTCACCGGCCTACCTAACGTCTCTGGTTCTAGATCATAAAGGATAGAGCTCGGCACATTCTTCCCTCGCTTTGAAGAGCCACAATCGCTGCTCAGCAATCATACTACAGTCCTCCTTTCTTGATATATCGTCATCATGCGAGCTGGATTGACCACATCTGTTTTCACGCTCGGCCTTGCTTTCCAGCAGGTTGCCGCCACTAGCTGGACCGGCTATAATGCCTTTTCTTGCCCTTCCAACATCAAGAATGATTGTGAAGAGAAGCAACAGAAGGGCTTCGACTGGAGTGACCTACCTCCAGGCTCGTTCAGCTCATATGACGACTTTTCATTCTCCGGCTTCTCGTGTCAGAACTCCTTCGACAAACGAGATTCTCTGACCAAGAGAACCTTCAATGTAAGATCCGGTTCTGTTACTGTTGTTGGCCCATTGCTAACCATGCCTTCCTTCTAGTCTAAATGCATCAAAGGTGTCGCCAAAAGTGACAATAGCGGCAACCATCCAAAGATCTCTTGTAGTAAGAAGCAGTTCTCTATCGACCAGCTTGACGTCTCTGTCGATTTCGACACGGAACTTGAGTTCCATTACAAGATGGATGATGGCTCAACATGTAAACATGTTTCCCCTTGCCAAGCTAAGGGATCCTCCATAAAGAACACCCAGTGTGGTGGCGCCAAGGAAGTCACGGTCAAGCTTCCGAAGAAGAACGGTGGCAAAGATTGCGGTGTGGGCATTCACAGCGTTAAATTCAATTGCAACACCCAGCCCAATACCAAGCCTGGTACTTCCACTACGACGTCCACTACGACGTCCACCACCCCGCCAGCTGGGACGACGACTACAACATCAACCACCCCGCCTGTCGAGACGACGCCGACGACGACTGTCATCACTAATACCACCCCTTATACTAATTCATCAACTCCTGGGGTTCCGAACACTACACCAGAAACCACTCCAACATATACTCCAGAAACCACACCTGCCACTACTCCAGAATCCACACCAGCCACTACTCCAGAATCCACACCGGCCACTACTCCAGAATCCACACCAGCATATACTCCAGAAACCACACCGGCCACTACTCCGGAAACCACTCCAACCACCACACCAGAATCCACTCCAGATGCTGTTGGGTCGACAACTACTCCATCTACTTACGGGGTGGATACCACTCTCGGTCCCGTCGGGTCTACTCCTCTCTCGACTCCAGTAACAACTGTTGTGTATGGTTCTCCTGAAAGTTAATTTTCCTCCAAGCTCGGTCCTTTGCTAACACTCACATCATAGCACATACCTTACCGTTACTACCTGTGATGTGACTAACCTCGTGACATCCGGGTCTGTCGTCTCGACCCAGACCACGCAAACGGTCTCAACGGTCCAAGTCACTTACAGCACGGTACTGTGCAACAAGTGTACTCTGCATACTTCTTCTGGATCCCCCGCCATTCACACTGGTACACCCGAGGGGCCAGAGCCACCCTCACCTGTCGTCCCGGGTTCTACCTGCCCTGAAGTCCTTCCCCGCTGTCTCAACACCTGGATTTTCTCCACAAACTGTGCCGATAATGCCGATTCCGACTGCTACTGCAAATTAGATGGCTTCACTAACAACGTCGTGGGTTGCGTGCAGGCCTGGGGCTCAGAAGCTGAGATGCAGAATGCTATGGCGTACTTTGCTGGCATCTGCGCCGAGTATATTCCCCAGAACCCGGCTATCATTACCGCGATACCCAATAGTCTCACTTGCGGATATACCGCTCCCACACCCACCGGTACTGGTACCAATGCTGCACCGGGCCCTAATGTCCCTCTTACGACCATCACTGCCTCTGTCCCCTGCACAGTCACCTCGACTGCCGGCTCCGCTGAGCCATCGACTTCTGCACCGTACTGCACAACTACCGTCATTATCCCTCAAGTTGCGATTGTCAAGCAACCTGAATCCGACGCCACTCTCTATCCTGGTCTTCCAACAGATGTCCCCGTTGCACAAACGCCCACTAGCGGCTCGTATAGTCCTACCAAGTCTAGTGTAACACCAGGATCTGGAAGCGTTAATCCCACGAACAGCGTGACTCCTTTTACTGGAGCAGCTGCTTCGACATCGCCATTCTCCGCTGTCGCGCTCGCAGGGACCTTTGGCCTCTTGGCACTTGCATTTCAGTTTTAAATGAAGAGACTGGGGCAAGATTTGTAAAAATGCCGTCTCTGGCAAACGGGCTCATCTTTCCTCTCTCAAACTTGAAATCTAGTGGATTTACTATGTCTCCCAGCTCATTGTCGTTAATGGCGGGTACACCCTATTTCCTTTGCTTACACTCACTACTCCCTCACGGATTGGGAAAAAAAGGGGATAAATTTCCTTTATTTAGATGGATGGGAAATTTTTTTTTTATCAGATTTATCCATATTGATAATTTCGAGAAGTCCTTAATGGCATATATATGTGGGAAGGAAGGAGGTACGATGCAGGTTGGATTATGATGTGTAAGAACAATAAAAAATATATATTCACTACTATATACGTCACTCAAACAAAAAAATTTTTAATTTTTTTTGGCCATTGTTACGTGTTGAACCCGACTGTAATATTGTTATTATTACCTTTGTGTATAGGTGTCTATCTCCATTTTTTTGGGGGCCACCACCACCCTCGGGGTTAAATTTTTCTTTTTGGGGGGGGTGTTTAATGAAGGGGGGAATGAGAGGGGGGAGGGGGGTGTGATATTACCCTACCCTACACTACTGATTATTCGATTACTACCTAGTCAAGGAGTCGGGGCTGGGCTGGAGAAGAAGGCGGGTTGTCGGGAGACGTGATATGGTCTCTATTATTTTTTTTTTTTTGGGTTTTTTAGGTAATTTTTATTTCGTATACTCCTAAACATGGGGCTTTAAAACTAGCCATTACATCACATTTCCCCTCCCCGGAATACCCCACTCCCACTCCCACTCCCACTCCCACTCCCCCCCCAGTGGTTTCGCTGCGGTCCTCCCCCCACCCTACCCTACCCCCCCGGGGAATAATTCCCATTGACGGAAGAAAAAAAAAAAAAAAAAAGGAGTGGACAACGATATGTGATGTGATATGATGGGGTGTAAAAGTGTAAGTGAGTGATAAGTGATAGCGAACCCCCTTTTGTTCTTGGCCTCGTTAAAGAGTTTTCCCATTGTATGTCGTATCATGGGGAAGGAGGAAAAAAAAAGAGATCCGTCGTTGGGGAACTTGCATGTTAGGGGGGGGGAAAGGGAAGGAAAAAAAAAACATAAAGGAAAAATATAATCCGTCACTTTTTCGTGTTTTTTTTTCTCCTGGCATATAGAAGGAACCTACCCCGTAGAGGGTAAAGGGGAAACGGGGTGATGAAGGAAAAAGGGAGGAGACCCGAGGGGAGGGGGAGATAATTGACAAACGCGATAGTAAGAGGAAAAGAAAGGGGGGGGGGGAGTGCAGAGATATAAAAAAAAAAAGTGAGATAGGGACGGAATGGAAATATAGATAAGGGCTCTTTTGCACACAAGGGGGGAAATTCCAATGGGAAGTAATCCATAAGGTGAATGTGGGAAGACTACGGGATATGATGGGTGACTAGATGGAGAGGGTGAGCGGGAAAAAAACAAACAGGGCGGATGCACAAGCCTCCTTTTGCGGTTCGGGGGTGAGGGGGGATAATCTTTATAGGCTCTCTCCATTGGGAATCGGAGAAAGGAAGGATAGAGATTAACTAACTAGACCGTAGGAGGAGGGGGGGGGGCAAAAGAGGACAAAACGAGACGAAAAACCAAAAAAAAAAGGGATCCAAAGAAAGGAGATATAAGTTTGTGTATATATACCCTTCCCCCCTTACCTGCATCATTCAGCGTTCCCTGGGAAAGAAAAATAATTTTCACGATATCGAAGGGAAAAAAAAAACAAGATGGGCGGACGGATGGGAAAACGAAACGGTCACTCCCCAACCTAGCATGACTTAACGGCCCTTACCCCCTTTCTTCTCCTTCTCCTTCTCCCCAGTGGCGGCAGACACAGGCGGTGGGACAGCGCTCGTGGTCGTTGCACCATCGCCTGAGGATTTACCATCTCCAGCTGTGGCCGGTGCTGCTGCCGCTGCGGCGGCCTTCGTGGCAGCGGCGGAAGACTTTTTGGCTGTGGCCATTGTCTAGGGTGTGGAGTCAGTATAAGGTAGATATGGGTGAGAGGGTAAGTTGTGCGTATGACCTTCTTCCCACCGGCCTTCCCCCCAGTCTTCTCCTTCTCCTCCTTCTTCTCCGCCTTCTCAACAACCTTCTCCACCGCAGCAGCGGCCTTTTTCTTCGTCCCAGTCGCTGCTGCTTTCACCTTCGTCACTCGTCCCGAGGCCGGTGCGCGCGGCTTGGACGTGTTGGCCTTGCCTTGTTTCTTGGCCACCGAGGACGATTTCTTCGCCGCTGAGGTAGTTGTAGTGGGGGGACCGGTGGTGGTGGTGTCGGAGTGGACGCGCTGGATGCGTGGGTTAGGTGAGAGCGAGGGAGATAAGTGAGCGTGCAGAAAGGGAACATTACGGGCTTGGAATGGCCTGTGGAGGAGCGGGTTGCTGCCATCGCTGTTGTCTTTCCTTTTCTGTGTTTCTGAAAATACTTCCCTTACTATCGTGTCTGTTCGGGGGGAGAGAAGGTCAGATACTCGTTATCCAAAGCACGGGCGCGCGCGCTGGGAGAAGGGCAGAGTCGCAGAGAGAGGGACGTTATGGGGACCCTGTCGCAGCGACTTGGCCCAGAGATAACAGGCGTGCGCAAGGGAAAAACACTTGGAATGGCAGCAGAACTTACGCGTTTTCTCTCTATTGAAAAACACCAAAAACCAGCAGCGGGAGACGTAGTGTCAAGACGCGTGTGGGAATGCGGCTGCGCGATGGATGCGGGATTGGGAGAGGGAGGAAGGAAGAGGGAGGAGAGAGGAGGAGGAGGGAGGAGGAGGGAGGAGGTGGGTGGTGGGTGTGTTGTTGGGGTGCGTGTCGCAAGGGAAAACGAGTGGGAAGCGGCTGCGGGTGAGACGGAGGGACGAGGGAGAGGGAAGTTGTTTCCTCTGTCTTTGGCTCTGCTGCTCTCCCTCTCTCTCGTTCCATTCTCTCTTTCTCTCTCTCTCTTTTACTACGTAGCACACGCATTTTTTGTGGATGTACGAAACAGAGTATCTCTGCTGAGCGGGTCCTGGCAATTGATCACCACCACCACCACCGCCGCCATATCAAATCGCGACCGCGCGAACCGGGCGCAAGTCGCCGGTCCAGCCATATCAAACATGTATCAAGTTCATGTCACCACAGAGGTACGGTAGGAGGCATTTTTAATAGAATCTAATTCACTGCAAACGCCTTTTTTCCCTGCATTCCTAGTCTCTTATGGCTCTCATTGGGGAGGGGTGGATTGATCCTATCTTTTCCTTTGCGCGGGAGTCCAGTTGCATCGCAGGATCAATCGATCTAAAAAAAAAAAAAAAAAGGGCAGCGCAAGGGTAACCCAAATGGTGTGCACTGATACAAAGGGAACCCCCAGCTATCGCGCATTTTCCCGGGAGTAATACCCTGCGCTCTCTTCCTGTAGAAGAACCGTGAAAAATAAAGTCTTGGTAGAACTGATATTGTTTTTGAACCGTCGCCCGCCCCTGAAAGAAAAACACGTGCATAATTTTTCAACGTAGTCTGGCCATCCTCTTCGACATGCTATTCGCAAACGGGAGAAATTAGCAATAGAATTTCTGGCGGGAACCTGTTAGTGGGGGTAGACTTACAAGTTGAAAAACGCAAACTGGCTTGGGTTGCTGCCATTCTCGTAGATGAACTTGCTCGCCAAATAACTTCCAAAGATTGCCCGAAGGTAATTGTTCGGGACCTATTCCTGTGGTATTAGCAAAAGATAGGTAGGAAATCGCCAGGGGTAGTTTCCTCACCCGTTCGAGCAATGTGTCGAGCCCAACCTTGTCCAACAGTAATGTTGGCAGAGCATCCCTGAGCACAGACCGGCGGAGCCCATCATTGTTCCACAAGTCAGTGCTCTGCAGTTCTTCATCGAGTGCAGTGATTGCTAAACTCAGTTCATCGCTGATGGTACTTCTTGGTTTCCCGGTGCGCTGGTGCTCACGCCAGATTGCTTCAAACTCCAAAGCCGCGTTGCGTTTGATGACATCTTGGACTTCTCTGACGTAGTTGACGTAGAATCGCGGTGGGGTTCCATCTTCCTGGACACACATGTTCTCGATAAAGCTCTTGTCGTCGAAAGAAAGAGAAGCAAGGACCTCCAAGGACGAACTAGTAACACCTCCCTTGTTGGCAGAAGCGTCTTTGAAGAGAATGCAGCCAGCTCTCTCAAGTCGGAGCTTCGCATCTTGCGTAATAAAAAGATTTGCGCCCTCAACGATATAAGGAATTGTGCTCTTCCCGTCGACGATGAGCTTGCTGACAGTACTGAGATCGATGGCCTCTGGGCGACCACCGCAAGGGACGAAGAGGTCGCAAAAGTTGCCTCCACGTAGGTGAAAAGTATTGCGGAAGGTCATGCCATTTGAAACAACTTCACCAGACGGAAGTCTAACATTTATCTCATCGATAAGAACGCGGTATCCCTTTGGTGACAGTTTCGAAGTATCAAATCCAGAGATCATCTCACGCTTCTTCGCAAGGCGGATAAGCTCATCATGATGAATTCCGTTTGGATCAACAAGCACACCCGATCCATCGACTTTTCACCGGAATTAGTTGGGTGAACCAACCTCGCTAGGGAGAGGTATCTCAACTCACCGATTGATGTATACCTTTCGTTACTGAGCAAGATCTCATTGGACCCAAGATCACCGTCCGGACCACCAGTCTGCATCTTCTTAAGGGCTGCTGGATTGAGGTTAAGCTTCCGCTGAATACCTAGCACAAACTCTCGCACGGAAAGTGTAGTCATGCCGTATGCATCATGTGGAATACCACCGAGTTTCGGGCTCTGGGGCGGGAGTTAGGTACGCCATTCGTTTAGGAGGGGAACACCTGGGCCTTCTTACCTTCCCAGTAAAGAAGGATTTCCACCACGGCGCTCCTCTCTTCCTTGCATGCTCAGTCGCCCAATCCACTAGATCAGCAGTGTTCTCGTCGGGGCCCATGAACAAGATCTCTGGTTCTCCATGCAAATCTACAATAGGGTCCTTGATACCTGGGCTCGTGGGTGGGAGCAAAAGGTCGAGAATACTATCGATGTATTTCTCAAACGCGACCTTCGCCTTGTCCTGGTGCTGATCGTTCAACAGAATGACACCCTTGGAGCCGCCTTCGGGGATGTCTTTGTTCTTGCGCTGCTGGGTGTTGGCAAGATTATAATTCTCGTCAAACAAAGATCGTGCGTTGATCGAGTAGGCTTCACGATTCCTTGACTTAACAATGCGAATACCTCCGCGAGCGATATCTCGGAAACGCTGTTTATAGCTTTATTAGTAGGTGCATGCAGGCTGCATGGAAATATACTGGGGCAGGAGAGTCATACGAGATGGAAGCCACGGAACTCGGAACTGATGACCAGGAACATGCCAAATAGCGGCTGTGGGTATTCGGCTTTGGGTAGAAACTGCGCATTCATCCTGAAGCTCAAAGCTACCTTCGTTGGCGTATAGAAGTTAGTTTTGCTAATATCATATTAGCTTTGCTCCTAGCCGGCAATGTACCTAAAAGAGCATCCATTAGTACTCACAGAACGTTCGCATTGAACACCCGGAAAGCGTTCATAACCACCTCTTGGTGGTCATTAGAAACGGTCTTCGTGATCAGATCACTCAATTCGTTCTCATTTAGAACCTTGTCTATCTTCAAGCGTTGATAGCTGAGGGTCGGCAAGAAATCGTCTTTCTCACCGCGAGTCTGGCAGTAATGGGTGTTGGCGAACACCAAGTAAAGCGCCCTAATGAGCTCGGGGAATTGGTTAATGATTTCCCAAATGTAGTCAGATGTGAAGGTTTCTGTCCGAAGCCGGCGTTTGATTTTCGATAGTATTTCCATATGAACACTGTTGTTCGGATCAAGTAGAGAGGATAGCGAAGTATAATCGGAACCTATCTGAGGTTTAGCGTTCCCTAGGTAGCCCTAATAAATCATACGATTCGTGGAAACATACCAAGTCGATTGAGAAAGTGGCCGATAAACACCCAAACGCAATGAGCATAGATTGTCTCTTGTAAGCTCAAGTGACCCATGGCAAAGTGTGCCTGGAACTTGTTCTGCGGAACGCAGAATAGTAGTGATACCTCTTTCATTATTTGGTGAATGGACGCTTCGATAGGGGGAAACTTGGCAGTATCAATCGATTGGGGAAGAGGCCGTAGGTAAATAGACATGACGGTAACGCCATTGGAGAATTGCTCTGTATATGGTAGGTTAGTAGGTAAGTGGAAAGTTTGTAGCATGGGTGGGAGGACGCGCTGTGCAATCGAGGCTAACAGGATATATCTTTGCAGAAGAGTTGGCTGTGAAGGGCGCACCGGAGACATACCGACGTATTTACGGGCACTAGTGACCCCATAATAGTGATACAGGTCACTCAACGCCGAAAACATGCCCACAGCGCTGCCCTGTCTATGTCCTATGACTAGCCTCTTCTCCCTAGAGTTTTCAATCTCGTACATCTCAATAACAGGTCCCGTCCTTGCAACAACGCTCTGTACAATATCTTGGTATATCTCCTTTGTATTGTCAGTCGCTTTCTGCAGGAATGTTTTCTCTCCAACAATGTCTAAACTCGTTTCGTCTGGTTCCGGATTCGGATTTGCGAATTGGCACTTGTAAACAAAATAGCAGCGAAGTTGGCGCTGGTCGGCGCCGCCAGGCATACTAACTGAGCGGAACGTCTCTACACGGTAGCTCCCACTTGCGGTTGAGTTGTTGAGATACTTCTCGTCGATCCTCTGTTCATACCTTGGCCCTTCTAAATTGCTCACTCCGGGTTTGCTGGTGTCGATATAGACAGCGTGGTCTTCGGCTTCCTTATCCAGTCGGATTTCTAGTCGCTTGTCGTCCCTGGCGTAGGCTGCTACTTTGGCTGCGTATAGAGAGAGGATGTGGTTGACAATGGCTTCCACAGTCTCCGTTTGGAAATACATGTCGTCGATTCCCAGATCGCTGTAGAACCACTGAGTTTCAGATTCAATAAAGTCCGAAGGTATGAAGCCCTTTGCTTCGATCTGGTCCATAACTAGCACAACCCAAATTAGCTTGGTTCTTATCATACAGAGGCGTGTCTGCTGTGGGACTTCTAGCGTTGGATGTAGGCAATGCAAGAGGCCTCACCTTGCTCCATTTGCTTCTCTTTGCCCTCAAACTTCGGAGCCTCATATCCTGGGCTGTGGTCATGGAGTATTCTAGTCTGTTGAATCCCATGTAGGGTATTGTTGGAGAGTGCATGAGGAGCGGTAAACCGGCCAGGCTCACGTAGGACCTGGTCGATAATCTTGTTGTGGAGCGCATACTCTGTTGCCGCCGTCATGATTGCTGGTTCAGTGTTGTGCGGGGAAATGTGGTTGGAGAAGCTGGCGTTGAGGGGTTGGAATGCGACTGAATGCAGGAGGGGTTGGCAGTTAATATTTGGACTGCAATGCAACACAACGAGCAAGGTCTTCCCGTCCTAGCCTGTAGCTTTACGTAAACTAGCGCAAACTCCCATCAGCGACCTGGACAATGAGCTTAACCTCTTCCAAAACGCAGCAGGTGTTGCAGAGGGATCGTCACAGGTAGAGCTATGATGGCTCGTGCTGTGCCTGTGCCAAGGGGATGTGCCCCACCACACAACGTAGGACTGAAGGAAGATAAGCCGAAGACAACTCGCCACTGTTTAGTCGCGCACTTCACTCAGCACTAGGGTGTTTTTCCGGCGGCGTTGAGGCTGCAGGCGGGGGGGGGGGGAGTAAGGGCAAAAAAATTAAAAAAATTAAAAAATTAAAAAAGATTTAAACTTCAAACACTGGATATTATGCGGGATAAACAGGAACCGGCTGCGCTGAAAGTGGAAAACGGGGATCGCAAGGATTTCGAGAACGTACACAATAGGGCGAGCTCTGGATCGCACCGTCTCGAGATCCCAGCCCGAAACGTGGGCAGATGCTTGTGTCGATGGCGGTAGGCGGTTGGTGGCTGCGTGGCGGCAAGCTTGCGGGTAATTGGGTAGGATAGTTGGGGGATTTGGAGCAGGTGCAGAGCAGAAACCGCCGGTCTTGTACGGCTTTGTCTCTTCTCTACTCTGAATGGCGTGAGGGGTGGCGGGTGGGGAAACGCAAACGAATGGTATGTAGAGAGACGCCCGTCTGGTTGATGGCGGTGTGCGCTGGTCGTGACGACGTTCAATTGTGCTCGCCTTGCTTGCCAGTGTCGCAACAGACGGCGGGCTTCTTAAGTATGTATCTCCCTCCCTCTGCTCTGTGCAGGAGCACTCAAGCTCCTTCTGTCCCCATGCCCCCTGCCTATTTCCCCTTCCCCCGCCCTGCTCACGCGTTCTAGAGTCAGTGGCTCCTGGGCTAGTCCCTGATTTTCATGACTCTTGTTTTGAATCTTGCATTGGCTTACATTGATGCGCATCTAATGGCAACGTAAAGCGGAGGCACATGGCGAACCTGAGCGGCTCCAACCGGAGAGCCTAGTGCGGCCCTCGGGTACCTGTCCTCGGCGAGCTACTACGACTCGACTACGGCTCGACTGCGACTGTGCGAATGCCTGAGCGAACTGCCGCATACGGCCCTGAGCAAAACCGTCCGACATTGCGGCCCGTTCTGACATTGGCGCAGCGGTCACGATCCTCTCAACGCGCACGGCGACTAGCGGTTAACGGACGTGCAAGTGACAAGTGACCCCAGCCTCAGCCTCTCAGCTCCCAGCGCTCAGCTCTAAAATACGCTCTGCATGCCACCTGACTGCTTCGTCATTTCCTTCACGCACCGCACTGCCGCACGCTTGAGGTTGGACAACCACGCGGTCTGTTGTGGCTACGGAAATGCCGACTTAATCATACGCAAAGCGAATTCATATATTTGCTAATAGTTTGCTAGGGCCATGGTGGAATGCGGGGAATTCCACACCCCCTGTAGGATCACTGGCAGGCATGTACAGGTACTCCGCGAACATCTCGGTCATCGGGTGTGCGACCGTTGCATTACGGAGTACATGGCGCGGCTGGGGTTGGTGTCCTGCTCTGCTGTGGATTATGCTACTCTATTCTCGACCGCGTAATTTTCCCACCCCTGTCCTTCTAACCTGTCAACTTTTTCTAGAACGCTGATTTCTATCTCATGGGTGTACTTTTGCGTCCGTTCTCTGATCTCTGCGTCGTACGTGCCTAAAATCCTCGCCGCTAAGAGCGCTGCATTCGTCGAATTGTTGATAGCCACTGTGGCTACGGGCACTCCTCTCTGTCTCTATGATCAGTAGAAACTCAAATCCAGCTGAAAAGGGCTATACAGGCATCTGGACAATACTCAACAAACTGTCCATCCCATCCAAGGTACTTCCCTTGACAGGCACTCCGATTACTGGCAAGGGGGTGCTGGCGGCTATCATTCCTGGGAGATGAGCGGCTCCACCTGCCGCGGCAATGATGACCTTAATGCCTCTCGACGCAGCCTCTTGTGCAAAGGCGAACATGCGGCTCGGCGTACGGTGGGCAGAGGTTATAGTAACGGAGAAGGATATACCAAGATCGCGGAGAAGAGCGATGCCCGGTTTTAGTACCGGTAGATCTGAGTCCGACCCCATAGTTATTGCTACAAGGGGGAACTCGGCCGGGAAAGCGGTAGCCGTTCTCGTTGAGGATGAGGGCGGAGCCTCAACGGCCATTTCCCCCCCATAGCATTCCGACTTTACACTGTCGGCCAGGTGGATGAGCGGTTCAATTAACTCTTGGGCGCCAAGCAATGTCTCGGCAATCACGGTAATGTGGCCCATTTTCCGACCGGGGCGCGATTCACCTTTTCCATAAAGATGCAATGTCGCACCTGGTGTTTCTAGTGCTAATCGGCAGATACGAAAGTGAGAGTCGGGACGTGAGCCACCTAAGACATTCAGCATGATTGCGGCTATATTGGATTTGAGCCGAATGCCCGGCGACCAGAGGCTCCATTGGACAGCTGCATCATCTCTTTCATGTGGTCCGATCGGAAATGGTAGGTCAAGAATAGCTCGTAGATGAGCGTCGTACTGTGATATCTGGCAAGCTTCGATGGTGTAGTGTCCAGAGTTATGGGGACGGGGTGCGACCTCGTTGATTAACAGCTCGTCTTCATTGAATGGATTATGTTAAGTACTGCAGAGGACGGGGTTGTGTGGATAGGGTTTGACTCACTTTCAGCCGTTAAGAATAGTTCAACTCCAAATACGCCTTTCCCCCAAAACCCTGAAATTGCTTTCCGTGCTATATCCCCAGCGTCCCTTATAGATTGTAGCGACACGAGAGGTGTTTGAGGAGATGCGTACACTAGCTTGCAGATAGAGTCTTCATGCACTGTTTTAACTACGGGGTATGCGAGCGTGTTTAGTTTCCATGCAGAGCCATCTCCCCCGGATTGTCCGTCCTGTGTTTTGACTACCATTACCGCGAGCTCGTGAGTAAACTCTATCCATTTTTCGGCATAGAGTGGCCTTGCGCCGAGTGCTTTGAGAGCCGCTGCGATGTCTGAGGGAGATTTGAGTGGAAAATTTCCTCGACCATCGTAAGCTTGTGTCCTCGACTTTAGCATGAATGGGTATCCCAGGGTTTCACCGGCCTCAGCTACTGCATCCGTCGAATTCGAAGCCAAAGGTATAGATTCTGCCGTTGACACGCCTAGAGAGTGCAAATGTTGCTTCTGCAGGTATTTGTCCTGGATAGTGCGGATAGTCCTCCAACTCGGCTGCACCTCGACCTTTCTCCGTGTAATATGCCCCTCTTGATTGACTTCGACGCCTGTCTCCGCAATCTCCTCTAGAACCTCCGTGTCGACGTGCTCGATCTCAACGGTCAGTATGTCGCACTGTCTTGCCAACTCCCGAATAGCATCTGGGTCAGTAAAGGATCCATCGACGTGAGGGTGCCGAGCGTTGATCTGTTTGGCGGGTGCACCTTTCGAATCTAGTACGGCAATCTTGATATTCATACGGTGGGCAGCTTCGGTCAGCATGCGACCTAATTGCCCCCCGCCTAGTATGCCGACTGTTCGGTCGTCCATGTGGATAAATAGATCGGAGTGAGGAGCAGAAATCTTACTGGAGGGCAGGTGGAAGAGGCGACAAGGTTTGCCGCTTTTAAGACATGGCTCAAGAGACGTTGTTTCGCAACATCAACTGCGGAGGGCGACTGCCCCAGAGCCACTACGGGGCTTCATACCTGTTGTGGCGCGCCGGGCCACCGTGGCTGACTATAGGGCTCGATGTTGAATTGCTACTAATGCAGGTCGAAGCCTTCTATTGGGGGATCGAGACCGTTGCAACAACTTTCCGATGCCTATAAAGGCACTCTAGAAGCTACCCCAATGGGTGTCGGTTTGTACACTCCGTTTTAGGCGGCCACCCCGTTTTTCAGGTGGCCACTCTGTTTTGAAGCAGCCACTCCGTTCTGTAGAGTAGCCATATAGTGCAGCGCGGCTCGACTATATATGAATAGCTACATATATAGTCTTGTCGTATTACAAGAATTATCAGATTGTAAGAATATGAATATGCGGCTCCACTCCACTCCCAGGCTCTTACTACAAGAATAGTTGCAAGAATATGGTTGGGGCGATGGAACTCTATTCTTGTGGCACAATTATTCTTATACTAAGAGCCTGGGATCGGGGTAGAGCCATGTATTCATATTCTTATAATGGGAGATTCTTGCAGTGCGGCTCGACTGTACAGGGCTCCACCCCAATCCCAGGCTCTTACTATAAGAATAGAGTCTGTCGCCCTGCCTATATTCTTGCAGTGCGACTTGGCTGTAGGATGAAGTGGCCACTCTACAGAACGGAGTGGCCGCTCCAAAACGGAGTGGCCGTCTAAAACGGAGTGGCCGCCCCAAATGGCGGAGTGTACAAACCGACACCCTACCCCAATAGAGAGGATAGAGCACTCAATTAAATATATCCTCCTTCGCTCGAAGCCCCTACTCTAGCATTTACGATATACATTGTCCTAATCCTTGCTGCTACTAAACGCTTCCGCGTAAATAATACCTATAACACTACCTTGTATTAGAGTAGTATTCTCCTTAGTTTTAGGTACGTCTCCCATTGTAGACCTGATCTTAGCGTTGCGTAGCAACAGGCACTCAGGTGTTGACTAGTCTTAGAGGAGGGGATCAGTAGCCAAGTAATATTAAAGGACCCTAGAAAGCTAAAGAAACAAGAATACCGCCTGCGGGCCGATGCTCCGCAGATATGAGCTCCGCTAGCGCTGCAGAGCCCCATGCTGTGGGTTTGCTGGTGGACGGGGGAAACTTGACTAGCTGACTAGATCGCCTCCATAGGAGCAAAGCCCCGCTGAAATCCGCTATATACCCCGTGAGGTAGAGCCATTGCAGGAAGGCGGCGTGTAGTGGGTGTACGCACGCACGGGGCCTCGGAGGCAATTGCTGACCTTCCAAAGCCGATATTCTGAACCGACGAGCCCGGCGTGCCGTTGCAAACGAGACTGTTAATGCCGACCCAGTTCCAAGCTCTGTGCTCCACACCCCATATCCAATACGATCACGGGTCTGCCCTACGTCCGATCTTTGATCCCCTGCCTCTCGGGGGGCCAGCCCGGCAGGTTGTTTTTCTGAGCTGGCTTTGGGCAGCACAAGCGGCGGGAAGGGGGGAAGAATAACTGGCCGGGGGAGGGGGGGAGAAGGGGGAGGGCCGTGCCGTTTAGCTTCCCTTTCGCCGGAGAAGGGGGTTTTGATGTGGTGGTTGAGGCGAAAATCAGGTCTGAGCCCTTGTCGTTGTTGCTGCCCTCCGCAATACCTGCCTCGGCTAGCCCACTCAAAAAAAGTTCCTGCTTAGGACTGGGCCATCTGTCTGCTACGAATGACCCTGTGGGGCGTTGCATTTGAGATGTCATAGCTTCAATAACCCGCTGCTGATATGGCGTTATCTAGCAGTGTGGCCAGGGGCTGATGCGGGGTGTGTTTATAGTTCAGCAACGCTCGACGCTGCGTACTTCGGTCTTGATTCGAGTATAGTTTGCTTTTCGCCAGAGAGTGCAGAAGAAGCCAAAACTAGCATTCCATGCTAACCGAAAACCTGCAGTATATAGTATTTACATTGTGTGAGAGATACAGGGTAACTAAGGAGTGTTGGTTGCTTGAACAAGCAGAGTTAATTTCCGACTTCTAGGGTAATGGTCTATCATCGCCCCCCTAATAACGAATTATGTGTAGTCAACTGAAGTCTGTTTCAAGGAAATCCTCTCCGCCATGCTTCCCCCATCAACGGTACCATCAGATCGGTATCCACTATCCTGACTATTTCTACGTGCATCGCTCAGAAAGCTCAATGGCGGGATGGGCAAGCCTCGGACGGCATCCTCGGTGGCCTGGAAGTTAACTCCCGGTCCTTGGAACCCTGCCCCCGGGATCATATCCGGAGGGCTCGGAGGGACACATACTGAAGGAGGAGGCCTAATTAGATTAGAGTTCCTAACGAGGTTGAGCGGAGCCAGGGGGATGATCGGCGTGATGGGTTCGACATGATTATCGTTATTGGAGTTGGTAGCGGTAATGGCGCCTGCGCCAGGAGGTTGATTGTCGTCGCTACCACTGTCATCCGTGCTGGACTTGCAGCTTCCAAAGTATAGCGGGGTATTCTGGGGATTTCTCAAAGGTATGAGAGAGTTGTAGTCACTCTCTGTGTCTTTTCTGGATGCTTGAGAGCCTCCAAATTCCTCTCTCGATGTTGGAAGTTTGGCCCTTGACGCTGCTAAACTCTCTTTAGCTGCACGGTATCCCTTTCCCGTGACCTTTGTTTTGAAACCCATTTTGGACATGGCTGTAACCCCTTTTTTACCTATCTGGACCTGGCGGTTCTTGCTCTCGGCAGCAACTTTGTCATCCCATCTACAATGGCTGGGGTAGTCACAAAAATTCCAGCAATCTCTTTGCTTTCTATCGAGGGATGCATCTCGTTGCTGGCCTCTTCGCCGGGCTGCCCACAAGGACCAACCTGAATAGTCGAATTCAGTTTGGCAAGCTCTGTAGCGCTTCACATGGCCGGTCCTCTTGTTCCTCTTGGGGCTCCCTTGGCAGAGGTAATGTCCATCATTAAGACACCGGCGGGTAACACCTAAACAGTAGGTTGTTTTGCATAGGTGACAAGTCCAAATCCATTGCATCGGCGCTGGAGGCGGGGGCGGTGGTCTTAAAACTTCGACGCGGGAGCCCGATCTCATGGTTGAGCTGGAGGTGTGCGAGGCCCGGGTGGGGCTGGGTGATGAAGGGCCAGATATAGTAGATAAGAAACGAGGGGTAATATTCGGTGTATTTAGGCGAGGACTTCGCGATGAAGCATAGCTGATCAATGACATTTCCTGGCGCAGAACTGGTAGGAGACGCGAATGGCAGTATCGGCGGATGATGTGGGCTGCGTAATGCTATCTAGGAGACTGGTAGGTTTATAACGAAGGATAGACGAAGAGCCGGCTCCGTGGAATGAGTGGTAGATAATAACAAGAAGAAGGAGGCTGGAATTCTTCTAGTTGGGAACGAATATGATGTAGAGACGAAGACGACCCAGGAAGAAATGCTCATGGCGAGAGGGGTACTGCCTCCGTCAAATACTGAGTCCTGAGAGCAGCTTTGGGACTTTGCATCCCATCAAGTGGCGACAGTAAGGAGCGTGACCTTATAGTTGGGTTTCATGTATTACCGACATTCTCCCTTTAGTGGAGACGGGGTTTCACCCATCTGAATCTCGGCCAGCGCGTGAGCTAGCATTGTAGTAATTGGCATGTTGCAGGCTGTGAAGGAGCCTCCTAGAGCTGGA
>JAJDFE020000243.1:14322-39453 GCA_021527465.2 Geoglossum glabrum | reverse complement strand
CTTGACCATCGTCTCGTTCCCATTCTTTGCTGCCCATGACAGCGGCGTCTGTCCATCCTTATCCTTCGAGTCCACGTCGACTTTGCCTGTCTCGAGCGCAACAGCAAATATTATCTTGTCACCAAGCTCTGCTAAATATGAGAGCACGGTCCTCCACTTTGAGAATTTGAAGTCGCGTCCAAACCTGTGCTGGCCGCCGTTGTCCTGGTAGTGCTGGTTGTAGAGTCCATGAAGCCAACTCCCAGGAGACTGATTTACTATGTGAGCTTTTATAAACGTTCGAACAGCCTCTTCACTCCTAGTCGCAAGGGCCGCAAAAAGGGGTGGCCCATAACGCTCGTTTTCCACTTCAAGACATGATAGGATGGATGGATGACTTCTAATGAGATTTGACATGTTGCCTTCCGCCAATATATACAGCAAACTGACTTTTTCTGTGTGCCTACGCACTTCGTGTTTTTCAAGAAAATTGTCGATCTTGATCCAGTCCGCGAGAGGGAATCTCTGGACAAAATTTGCTTGACTGATACCACCCCCTTCCGCCACATCTGCATGGTATAGCACGTTATGTGCGGCATACTCCAGAAAGGGAAATGCAATAGTGGTTGATTTGCGGACGGCTATAGCCTCCTCCTCGAAAGCTTTTAAATGACTCTTGCTGAAATCTGGATCAACAGAAACGATAGAGCCTATGTAGTTGAAGCAGCATTGCTTTAGCCGCTCATGACTTTGGCCTTGAAAATTGCTTCCGAGATCGGGCCAGATGTTTGCAAGCCCATTTTCTTTTATAAGAAAGTCCTTGACTGATTCGTGGATAAATTGAGCTTTCGGAGACTTGGATTTCGTGATTTCCACGAGTCCTTTTGAAGAACCAAGTATAAACCTTTCAATAACGTCCATTGAGGTTTCGTCAGAATCCCATCTTGATAGGGCCTCGGGCTCAACTCCAGAAAGAATCGCATAGTGCAACTGCTCCGGATTCAATGGTTGCCTTGCGAAGAGTACCCACTGAACACATAGGACTAGCTCGTCTTTATTGTGGGAGTCGCGTGTCAAAATGTCGCGGAATAACTCGTGCAGGTCGCCAGGGATTTCCCGAAGTCTTCGCCGTAGGGCATGCATGCGGCCGCCGTCGTATTCTTGCTTCAATATCCCTACCACGAGAATTACCCACATAAAGATCCCAGAGGCCTTTTCTTGAATTTCTGCTCGGACCTGCTCAGCAAGCTTACTGTGCCCAATCTTCAACTCGCTATCAAGGTAGTTGGTTATGTCCTGGCTATGCCCTTCTTGTCCTTCTAGAACTAAATCCAGTCCCTTCCGAATCGTAATATGCGGGTAGTGCCTGCTTGAAAAGCAGACTTGGAATCTGATACCGGCCGAGACAGTGAGTTCGCCAATATGATCAAAAAAAGATATCATATCCCGGATCTGACGTTCTTCACATTCATCTAAGGCGTCGATAAAACATATGACAGAGGATCCTCCAAGACTTTGTATTGCCTGTTCCAACAATATTTTTAATGATTCAATGCTCCATTGATGACATGTGTTGATGCTCGAAACTAAGAGCCCGAGCGAGTTAAAGACCCACTGAAGCGCTGGAAGTTGTTGGAGAAGTTGCAGTAAGAGCGACTGATATGTACCGAGTGTAGACTTCTCCAGATCCTCGCCTCGCGAATTGAAGAAGAACGAGATAATGATTCTGTCCTTCATCGTTTTGCGGGCATTAGCAAGAGCAAATTTCATTAATGTTGATTTTCCAGTTCCGGGTTTTCCTTTGATCCACAAGAAGCCATAGTGTTCACCAAGTTTAGTGGCATCAAGCCAGTCGAAGTATTTAGGATCCTTCAGCAGCCACTTACATGTCTTAGCATGAGCGTTCTTGATGGTCGTCTGTCGCGCGTCAATTTGATCAAATCTTAACGAGTCCAATAGCGTCCGTGTTTGCTCTTCCGTGAATGACAGCTTCTCTTCGCTCCTGGGCTGGTTGGGAGCCGAAGCTGTGATCCTGCGGAGAGCAGAAGCAACCTTTCTATATTCCCCATCATGGAGTCCTGTAAAGCGACACATATCCATATGATTGCGTCCGATATGCTCGGAGATCTCAATAGCTGGGAGATTCAGATAGGATGATGTATCTTCGACGACCTGTAAACCCAATTAGCGATGTAACAGAGAATATTAATGCACTTACCTTATCGCCGTTGAGAGCTGCGGCGCCAAATTGCTCCTGGAAAGAGTGTATGATCCAACCCCGTTCCTGAGCCATCGGGCCAAATTCGTCTCTCAGCTCCCTAAGGCGTTCTGCTGACGGCAAAAGTGTATTGACGATCTGCTCATTAACGGAAAACCCGAGGGCTTTAATGGCTTTTTCGGCAATACGTTGGAGAATGCCACGAGGGTCTGCACCGCCATGTGGGGTGCCAAAGAACACAATACCCATCGTGGAACTAAAGATATGCTGGAGGTGAGTCTGGCCTCGGTGGCAGCTGCTCGACCTCCGTAACATCTCCTTGACAATAATCCCTCCCAAACTATGCACCACAAACAACGCCGGTCTCAATGGTTCTGCCCGGCGCTCAGCCTCTAAAGCAACCAGGAAATCCCACGCAATGTCGTAGACTGTGCTCTTATTCAGGGGAGGCCCCAGCTTATGCCTTATGTGTGTATCATAACCGTAAGTCAAGACCCGCGCACTTGGGACGGTGGCTGGGAGCAGGTCTCTCGGCCAATATACAGCGGTGTGGAAGGTTTTCTGACATGACTTAGAGAACGGACCGAGTTTTTGTCTCTTGGTAGGTGGTTCGACTAATCTTTCCTCCTCATCTGTGCGATGCCTGGGATCTCCCCTCTGGTGAGTCCAGGTCCGCTCAGGGTGTCCGGTGAACCCATGGACAAATATAATGCTTTCCAGTTATCAGAGCATGCAGCAGACACTATGTTCAGAAGCTTACTCTAGAGATGGCATGTTCGGGTTGACCACGACTGTCAAGCCAGTTGGATCCATGGTATTGTTCTAGCTGTGAAGGCTGTATCGCGTTCGCGCAAGGGTGAGGGATTCGTTATCACTCCAACTCTCGAGTAACTTGAGTCAAGAGCTACCGATTTGTAAATGCGGGTAATAGCAAAGGTTACACTTCTGTTTTCCGCAGGCGAAGTATTGAGGTGAACCATTCTGGAGCTCAAATCTATCTAGCGAGGAGGCAAGGCTGAGGGACTGCAGTCTCGCCAAGTGTGGCTGAGTCCAGGGCGGTGGCTTGCCACCTCAAGAGAGCCATTCTGTGAGGAGACAGGATTGCTGGGTCAGGCGGGAGCGAGGCTCTAATTCTTGCTGTGATTCTGCAGCTTGCCTGCGCTAGTAGGGAGGGTGGCCGACCCGCACCGGCCATAGAGTTGTGAGGTGGCGAATCTACAACCTTAGGGTGAGTTGGTTGACGGCAGCCACAGGTGTGACTGCCACAGCTTGCTTGGCGGCCGCTGTAAGTAGAGTAGCTCCGGTCGGAGGTACTGATCGGAGTGGCGACCTTGCATGAATTTGCGCGCGACAGCAGACAGGGGGCTGATGATGACTTACCAGGCTATTGTAAGCCTCTCAGGTTCGGATAAGACCCCTCTATAAGTATTATAAGTGGTAAGAGCTTGATAGTATCGCTATAGCGAAGGAACATTATTTTATGCGAAAAGAAGGTTCTTCGTAACTTAAGCGTAAAGATAACAATATGAACGTAATTTTTAGGTAGGAGGGGTCTTAGATATTTAAGAATAGCTATAGTATACGGTTTATATAGAATTGTGGTATATACCAACGTGTACGCTGAAATCGAGTTGCTTAAAGTCAAAGTACCCCTTATTTATCTCGGCACGGAGGGTGTCTCGGCACGCAGGGAGGGACGTTAGATAGATGTAATTGAATTGAGGCTATCTAATAGAATGTGCGTGTTCTATCTAATTCATAGTGGGCGCCAAGCACGCTAAGCCCGCGAGCCCGCGAGAGCACGCGGTCGCGTGCTCCTGCACTTCCAACAGCTCGTGCCTGAACCATCTGGCCTTAGAATTGTCTGGGGAGGAAGTACCGAATATTAAAAGTTTTCTTGAGAAGAGGTTTTTGGAGGAGCCATCGCCACCTCCCGTTCATAACCGGACAAAGCCGACTATTTATAATCCTTAAGATATCATAGTGGATCGATCTCTTGTATCGCTTGAGACATGAAATATGTTGTAATCTGCTTAGCCGCCGTGTTGGCGGACAATGGCAGCACAATGAGCACTCAGCTGGCTATATAAGCAGCCTGAGTGCTCGGTCTACATGTAGTTATTGATTCAATCGAGCAGTACGAAGGGGAATCTATGGCTAGAGGGCACTTTGCACATTTTGATCCTATGCCGCCGCCTAAACACATCAAGATCTATCAAATAAAGGAGGGATAACACAGGTTGGAGTGAATGTACCACTGCAGATTCTGATAATTCTAAAATACCGCCACGCATCGATGGTGACCCAGTATACCCCTTACCCCTCAAATATCAGTTTCGGAGATCTCCCATTATGAACAGTGTCCTAGTCAAATCTCGCCGAAATTCAGGATATATACTCCGTACAATATCGTAGAACCTAAGTCCCTGCGCGTCTAGAGGCCGACCGCTTTCAAAACTTATCACATGCAGTATAAGAGAAGTCCCCCTGTTCCAAGGCACTCACCCAGCCGAACTCCCAATAAGCCTTGTTAAATTACGAGATCCGTAAAATCAGCCACGCATAGGACTCCGTAAGAACAAGTGACCGCCCGCCGTGCAACCAATCATACCGTAGTCGTTGCGGAGGATCCGGTTTTGATCTCGGCTTTGGGTCCAATCAATTCAGCGTCAATCGATTGGCTGGTGGCTGAGTCTCTAGGTGCTCGTGGCATGCACGATCTTCAGTCATTTGGAACTGCGACACCGTATGACAACAATGCCTATACCATTACCTCAACGTACCACGGTGGTCACCTTCAGATGTACACTACTCACCCTACTCAACCGAACGCACCTGGGCGTGAACCCGAATACCATATGACTCAACTCAGATCCTTTTCTATGATTGACACTCCTAAAAGATTTCGAGAGGTGCGTTCAGAAATGCGAGAGATTGGGCAAAGGAACAAAGGAACAAACTAATAGCAGCTGCGAACGGCAGGGTAATGGACATGCCTGCAGAGACGTCTACGTTGGAGTCATCCAGCTACAGCATATTGTCTTCACCGACGACCGAACCCACTTTCCTTGAGTCTGACTTGCCGGTAGAGGGCACACCTATCGTCACGGCTCGAGCCTTTTTTCTATGTCTTTCTGTAAGGGTAATTATCTGCTATGGTCAAAAGGAGTACAAGAATTTGCCGGATCTCGATCAGAACAAATTTGATTCTGTCGTCATTGTGTCGTCCCTCCTAGCCCCCTTGCGAGCTCGGCCGCAGCGACGTGTAGATGTTGTCCCTGATGCTCGTCCCGTCGGACCGCCACATCAGGGGAGTGGCTGGCTGGATCTCTGCTCAGCGACACCCTGTCTCCGCCTATCACTGCCGGCATGGCCGCGATGAGGACTGTCGCCTCGGCCAGGTCTTCGTCGTCGTCTCCTTGAACTCAGTGATGAAGGTCTCCGTGGTTGTATCCGGGTCGGAAAGGACCTGCTGGGTCTTGTTCTTGTTCATCGGGTCTGGCATTTGCCCGATTGGCTTCGAGATGACGTCCACCATCGGACCGAAGGGAGTGCTTCGGTACAATGAGACAATGGAGATTCCCGAAATCCAAGTTTCAATGCACTTCGAAAGCTTTGTGATGGATTCATGACTGGCCCAAGAGAGTCTGTTTTTTCTTCCCCAAGCTGAGCTGAATAGACTTATAAGGGTATCGCTCATATATCATGGACAGAAAGTAATGCTCTATGAGCAATGTCTCCCGTACGGAATTATTACAGGATTGTTCTGTATTCTACTGTATACTTTACCATGTTTCCGAACAAGAGCTGCAAATGGCCTCTATAGGATAAAACTAGTACACTTCCAGCAAAGAGTTAATGGCAAGAACACCCGATCTTCTCTGCGGAAGCTCTTTTAAGACTGCCTATTGCCCCCAGACAACCCTTATGGCTCCGGAAGACCATTACCTTGAATGGGTTTGCTGGCAGTGTTGCCACGTTCGCCTCTTCGGTGGACCAACTGCCATTCTGCGATGATATCCTTGGGGTTGGGTTCAGTGATAGTAGCCTCCATTGGGAAGGCCATCTTTAACAAGCGCCTAACCTAATAGAGTCCATACGCTGGAATGCGGATTGGAACAATGAGCGAAAAGGAGCCTCCTTTATATTATCTATCCGTGTAGGAACCATGGCTTAGCTTTCGCCAGTCCCTCAGGGTTTGTCACGCGGAATGGGACCAGGCGTGCCTGCTTGAAATGACGGAGGTTTCCGTCTAGCCAAGGGGCGAATTGATGCAGGAATCCATGGCGGAGATCCGCGGCAGAGCTGTGATGGCATACATCAGTCACTCAGGGATTCTGAGCCGGTTAGGAGCCGTGTGTGCCTGCTCGAAAGGACGGAAGCCTCCGTCTAATCAAGGGGTCGAATCTATGCAGAAGTCAGTGTGGGAGCCATGGCCTAGCATACGCTAGTCCCTCGGTGGTTGTCACTTGAAATGGGCACCAGGTATGGCTGACGCATCCCATATGACCACCCCTTTAGCTCCCTATACCGCTACTCCGCCCTGATACCAGGATGTTTTGACCCGAGGGAAGCGGGTCGATGGTATCTGTCGACCCCCGACCTGAGACCCTTGCTTTGCTTTTGTGACGATAGTAGATTTCATCATCGGAGCGGCTATATTGGAAGGGCGTGTTGATGCAGCTAACTTGGTCATGCCCCGTCACCCTTTCCAAGAATCCTTGGGCCAACTGCTACCGCCTTCTCTCTTACATAGTAGCAGGCATTTTGATAGGATGTATGAAGAGTGTGGTGCATGAGGTGAAACGGAAATGCTATCACACCATAACTCTTACCGGGTCTAGATCTCCCCTGACTCTTTGATATCCCGCCTGACGAGTACAGAGCTGAATGGAGGGCAGATCCTCTACCAATCTGACACTGTTCCGCCTTGCCAAATAGCCTTACCACTACCAGGGATGCTCTCTGCCCGCAGATAGTTAACGCAAGACCCGCCATTCCCTGTAACCCCTGAATGGCGGATCACACCGCATGTCACACGGCAGGGGATGGCGTAAAATGATCTGATAGCACTTCTTCCTGCTTTTGACCGCTCATTCACCATTACGGGACCTGCGCTGGGCCCGGGGTCCATGCCACCCATTCCGCCTTGCAAGATTTCCTTGATGCCATCGCGATACTTCCCGCGTCAGGGGTCGGCCAGAAGCGCAAGAATCCACCAGAGTCAGATGCGACGGAACCAAAGGCCAAAGTTGCGCGGATGAGCGAAGCGAAGGTTGAGGAGGATGGGATTGCGCCACAACCATGAAGAGCCCCAGTGGTGCGGATGTGGTAGCGAGGATGTGGAAGGCGATGGAGCTTGATAAATTCTTGCAAGTTTGAGCAATGATACTAGAGATCTGCTAAGTGCTCACCGCTCTCTTCTGGACCGCTGCCTGGTCTGATAGACAGTCCGGACTTCCTTCGGTGGAAGTATGAATTCTCGCTGAACGCCCCGGTCCCATTGGCCTCCAGCTGTTTGAATACCTCCTCAGAGCACTTGATCATCTCCGCCCGGGTCAGATCAACATCGGAGCGGCCAGCCCGCTCCTGTACCGCCTAAGCATCAACCCACTTCCGGCGGCCAACCAAGGTATCCCCGATGGCAGATGGTGACCCTCTTGCACATTCATCTATGTCCACTATATTGGCCTCGCCTCCGGAAGTGTTCCTGATTTGAGTGTCAGCCCTGAAACCCCTTAATCATCGACTTGAAGGACTCGCCCTGGAGCATATTGTACCACCATCGTTGCCTAGAGAGATTGTAAAAGGTTGTCACTCACGCAGCAAGATGGTACCCTTAAGGTTTAACTTCATCTTTTACATGAAGGAGTCATATCCAAAGCCGGAAGATTTGATGTAAGACATTGAACATTTCTGCACAAAAGTTTTTCCCCGCTTCCCCATCTTAAAGGCCTTTATTGTAATCCAAGCAGTACTCCGCCCTGGGATTTTCTTAGCAGTGACTTCATTTGTATGGCCCTCCTTCCTCATTTCCTCTATGAGAGCTATTACGCTTCGGCAAGAACGATTGTATCGCTTCTATTCTGTCTCGATAACGCGAAGAAAGAAAATCTTCCCACAGCGGTTCATATGATAAGCGCGCTAAGCACGCGAGCACGCGACAGCCCGCGACCGCGTGCTCATGCAGGTACTTCCACGCGTTAGAAGCGATGGCGAAGTCAGTGGTATATTGTGGTTCCTGTGGGAGAAAAAGTGATACAGGTCATATCACTGAGCACATTCGTTCCTGCACTAAACAAAAATGCCAATGTAAGAACTGTGGACGGGAGTTCTCTAGGCTCCGAGATCATCGATGCGCGTATGTTCCCCCCAGACACTACAGCCCCATCTGTCTGACTTCTGCAGTTCTCTTTCCTGCCTGAAAAGATATGACTGGGGGTCAAAGTATCCCGACCACTTTACCTATGGCCTTGTTACCCTCGACAGCATGGACGATCAAACTAGATCACTGTGGGACAATAGGATACCTTCCCTGCTTCCATCAACATCGTCAAGCTCTGATCTCACTCTATGGACCACGGTTTTTGCCTCAATCATGGAGAGATCCACATATGACGCATATCAGGATGGAAATATCCCATCCCTTGAGCTATCGGATCTACCAGCTGATGTGCATGGTCCAGCGAGGGAGGCAATGCGTCAGGAATGTCTCCGGCAAAGGAAGGTTGAAATGGCTGCCACTGCCATGTACCAAATTAGAACCACAGCTTTCGAGTCCCCAGTCTGCTCGGTGTTGAATGTGTGGTTAAGTCCACTTTCTGGAATTTCTATGGAACCTCCACAGCAAGTACAGTCATCCCTCCACATTTGCGAGGACAAATTCGAAATGGGAGTAAATGTGACTCCAGGGGGTTGCTTTGTGGATCTTCATCACGGTGAGTTTCCATTACATGATTACGGGATGAGCTAATGGATTCTAGACCTTGGGCGGGAAGGGCTATCTCAAACCTTCGGCAAATGCGAAAAGATTTGGCTACTGTTTCCACCTACGGAGGAGAATTTGAGGCTTTATATCTCATCGGCAGGTTTCAGCAACCGACTTGCTAGAATCGGCTCAGAACTTCGCGGGGGAATTATCATCGAAACCACTTCAGCACATGCTCTAGATCTTCCTGCTGGAGTATTGCATGCCGTATTCACTACGGTCGGCGGGTTCTTAGGTGGGATCAACTATTCCACCTCAGAAAGCCTTCCTACGATGAGTCGCCTATTGGCTGCTCACATGTCCATCTTTCGACAATTATCAAATACAGTGCTGGAAGATTTACAGATATACACAAATGCTCTGTTGTTGACTCTCGACATGGACTCCCCCGAATTAATTCCTTATGCACTCCAAAGCTGGATAGATTTGTATCCACATCTTCAGAGACTACTGGATTCCGAACACGACACTACGAAGTTAATCCTCCACATCTCCGAGACTCAGGAAAAGCTGAAAAGGCTTGTAATGAACCTGCATTATGATCTTCGGTGTGCCTGTGGAGATTATGTCAATGACATTGGTGAGCACTTTTTGGCCTCGCATGTGTTGGATACACCCGTCAAAATCTGGGATCGCAAGAGGAAACGCTAAATTATCAAGGAGAATTATTACAAAACCTATAGATGGCATTAGACATAGTTAATCATCGCAATGTAAATTAATAAGTAACAAGCCGGGGTTATCCCATATAGGGTGGTTCATGCATGGATAAGTAATGGAACTTGTATCGATCTTCTGCTAGCTGGATGGGAAAGGGCCCATTGCATCGGTAGGTGTTTGACGGACCCAGGTCAATAAGAATCTTTCTGCCGGGCCCTAAAGAGAATAGTACATACGAAATGCTAACTGAACACATCCTTTCACGTGGATCCCTCCTCTACCAGCCTACCCCTCAGCAGAAGAGCAAATATTGCTGAAATAATTGTCGATTTTTGAAGGTTTTTTGGCGAATAGATTGTAATGCAGCTAAAAATTCTATTTTGTTGAAATCTCGATATCCAGTTCGTGTTGCATGGCTTATAAGCATTGGCATGCCAATGCTTATAAGGTTGAAATACTACAACATCTAAAGGCTGAAGTAGATGTGTTGTATGCGGTGGTAAACGGAATGGGATGATCTTATGAAGATCACAAAACTCGATAAACTCTCGTGTCATATGAGATGAATGACCATCAAAAGGAAGTAATCGATGAGTTCCGTGTTGCCGTTTTCGACTATAGATTTCAAAATGTTTAATCCAATCGTATCCCAGCTCATCATTAGAATATCCGGATGATGATATACCAATCAAGACATTATCTTTGATATCCATAAACCATCGTTCTTGAAATAAGTTTGCTGAAAGAATTACCATCGGTGGTAATACATCTCCATCTCCACTTATCGCCTCGATAACAGTTACTAGTTCTCGATTACTAGAACTTGGAAGATAAGTTGGACGAGTAGGATGTCAAGTAATTATCCATTGGTTTTTTTCCAACACCAATTTGAAACCCAGTTTCATCAAAGTTGTAAATATCTCGATCCTGAATTCCATGTTGATTTCGTAGCTTTTGGTATTGTTGAAACCAATCATCGATAGTATTGATATCGTGTGCTTGTATTCGATCAACATTAAAGGATTTTTGTTTTCGTCGAAAATATTCAGGATGGCGATCAAGGAATCGTTTTGTCCAGGTATTACTAACAGTGGGGGATGGTATCGCTGGGTTGTCATGACTGAGCTGAAGAATAGAGTTTGCACATTTAAGAAGCATGGCACGCGTTGCAGAGATGCCAATAGTATCCAATCTATTAAGATATATCTTAACAGCTAACTCTTGAGCTTCAGAAAGCTTTCTGTTTGGAGATGGCCGATCCATCCTTGATTGTCGTCCTTTCCAACGTGCTCGAAGTCGCGACTCAGGTATATCGAATTCACATGCCGTTGCTACAATATTCTACTTGTCGCATGTTTGTAAAGCATCAATAGCTCTCTGAATCCGATCCTCGATTGCCTGGTAGCTAAAATCCATCGCCACTAGTAATTTGTTAGCTAATATTACTTATACAATAGGAATCTCTTGTTGAACTGACTCTGACGTTGAACCGCGAGGCACGAAGCTTGCTTGCTTGCGAGAGGTCAACCTTGGCACGGGTAGACCGCTCTGACTAACCTGCCGCCTAAAGTGTCAGATATTGTGGCAGGAGCCGCACCCCACTTCACTTTGCCCATACACTGCCGCCGACACCGTCATTCCCGCTCAGCCAGGTGTGAAAACTAAGACACACGTTGTTGCTTGGATAATGAGCGTTAGTATGGCAAATCCGCGGTAATCAAGCGCCAAAGCTGCTTAGATACACCGCGCTCACCACACGATTCTCGAGCGACGGAGATTATACGTCTTGGTAGCCACCAACAACACTGGCCCAGCACGACACTCTAGCGCCGGGCTGGACCCTTCCAGGAGGGTAGTTTCTCACGATGCAAGGCTTTAGTGAGTAGTTTCCGTGCCCTTTTGCCTCCATACTTGGTACTAAATAATATACAGATATGGGACGGTATGTCCCTCCGGAGCATGAAGGCAAAGTATCCGCCAACAAGCTTGCGGGAAAGTAAGGACATGTCTAGCCCGCCCCTCCGTTGCTATGTGCTAACCCTACCTTACGTAGACATGCTCTGGGGAATCGTGCTAGGAAACTCGACAAAGGCATCCTCACTGTGCGCTTCGAAATGCCCTTCCCGATATGGTGTGTGACCTGCCAACCGCACCCGCTCATCATCGGGCAAGGCGTCAGGTTTAACGCCGAGAAGAAGAAAATAGGCAATTACCACACCACGCCCATATATTCTTTCCGCATGAAACACTCCGTATGTGGTGGCTGGATAGAAATACACACCGACCCAAAGAACACCGCCTACGTCGTCATCTCAGGAGCAAAGAAACGCGATACCGGAGAAGACAGAGTCGTTGAAGGGGAGATTAAAACCCGAACAGCGCAAGAGCGAGAAAGACTAGAAAACGACCCTTTTGCGGCCCTGGATGAGAAGGTCGAGGACCGTCGGCAAGCTCTAGGCCAAAAAAACCGGGTCGAAGACCTCAAGAAACTCCGAGACCGCGATTGGAGTGATCCCTACGAAGGTAGCAGAAAACTCCGAAAACTTTTCAGAGCAGAGCGCAATATACGACATAAAAATGCCGCTGCGACTGAAGATCTGAAAGACCGTATGGGTCTCAATATAGAGCTCCTGGACGAGGCAGAAGAAGACCGCCAACGGGCAAAATTCATCGATTTTGCCCAACCCGACTCAGACACCCTGGTCACACGGGCTAAAACCCGGCCACTCTTTTCCTCGCCAACCTCCTCTAAACCCAAGGAACCAAAACGAGACGAGGACATAAAACCGTCCCTCGCCACCAAAACACCTACCGCCAAACCCCCAACCCGCAAACCCCTCACCGAAGCCGCCAAGAGCAAGGAGAGGCTCCACCGCGAACTAAGAGCTAACACAAGAGCAGCGCTCGATCCGTTTCTTGTCGGGGATGGGGATTGGGGGGGCTCCAGCAGCGGAAGCGGCGATGTCAAGCGGTTGTTGATCTCGAAGAGAAAGAGAGGGGGCAGTGATGGCGGCTTTAAGGAGGTGGATGGGTTGGGGGAGGACGGTGGCATTGCGGAAGGTACCGTGGGTGTGGAGGGCGAGGGGGTAAGTGAGGGCAAGGAGATAGGAGGAGCTGTAGGCGCAGTGGCGTTAGGACTGGTGGATTATGACTCGGATTAATAGCTATTCTGGGGCCCTCCTGAGGTGGTATCCGTATGTACCTAGAGTTGGTGGTCGCATGTTTTTCGCCGGCGTTTTGCGGGCGTAGGCGTAGTAGTTACCATCGAACTCGGGGTCTTTAGGTTTTACGTTTGGGTCAGGGTGGAGAATGCAATCGCTCTACTAATTAGAAAAGAAATTTTTTAATTTTAATTTCGTTCCTCCCAACCCAGATCCCCTAAGCAGCGACGGTAAAATACCGTCTTGAGAGTAATTTTTTTTCTTTTCCTTTTCCTGCATTGCTTCATGCAACTCATGTGGTGTGTCAATTCTTTAGCAATAGCCAAATGCACCCATGTTTTCTCCAAAAAAAGAAAAAGTAAATATAAAAATTGTCCTGATCGAATAGTGGTGAGTTAATTCTCTAGGAACAGAAAAGAGAAACCCATACCTCTAATGCAAGACCGAAGCAGGGACAAACGGGTTTAATTGGCGGCCGGCGCAGTGATGGCAGTGTCGGTGATTAGCTTTGTGATCTTGCCGATTGCGATTGTTTGGCCCTATTGTGGGGTCAGCGATGGGCATGTATACGTCCTTGAGAATATCTCTTACTTGATCCCGCAATGTAAACCTCCCCAATTGTGGATAATCCTCAAATCTCTCTATGCATACAGCTCCAGCCCCTCCAGTGATTTCGAGTCTTGCAATGATATTCTGGCCTTTCGCAGCAAATGGAGGCGGTTTTTTGCTCTTCCTCCCAGTACCCTTCTCCAACTTATGGAGGAGGGCTGCAAAGGTCACTTCTTCAATCGCAGAGTGTACATGGAGAACGCAGTTGAACCCTGCGCTCAAGATGGATTTGAGTTCCAGGATACGGATCTGAGCCTCAAATGCTGAGACACAGTGGACAGGCCTATTTGCGGAGCAGAGCACAAACCCAGGGGATATGTCTTCCTCCTCGACACCCCGAATTCGTAGGCGAACCTGATCTCCGCACATGGCAACTTGGATCTCATCTTCCGTCTCACCGTACATGGCAGCGATATCTATGTTCTGCTTGTTCGGCATAATTAGAAGAGATTGGCCCTTCTTAATCACACCAGATTCAATTTTCCCTTCGATCATTGTACCCATATCCTATAGGAACCTGGTTAGTTCGCTGAACAACAGAGGCCGGACGAACAATCCTACCTTGTACTTGCCGTTTATAGGCATCATAAAAGGTGCTTTAATCTTTCGTTCCAGAGTTCGCATACCATCTAGATATTCAAGAAGCGACGGTCCATCCCACCACGGCGCTAGTTTCTTAGGTACTCTATCTTTAATACCCACCGAAGTTTGCGCCGAGACCGGCATCGTCATCAGATCTACCAAGTAGCTTAGCCAAAGGTGGTACAGTTAACAGCCAAGAGACCTTCATACAAATAACATACCTATTTTTGGGTTATAACCCGTGCTCTTCAAGAAATTGGTCAACTTGGTCGTGCATTCATCGTATCGCTCCTTGCTCCAAGCCACTGTGGGATCATCCATCTTATTCACCACGATCACTAATTTGTTTACCCCTTGTGTCTTTGCTAGTACGGCATGCTCTCTCGTCTGGCCTCCCTTTTCAAAGCCTGTCTCATACTCGCCTTTCCTTGCGCTTATGACAAGGATGCCAACATCTGCTTGCGAAGCACCGCCGATCATATTAGGAACAAAGGTTTTGTGACCCGGTGCATCGAGGATCGTATAACGTCGTTTTTCGGTCTCAAAGAATCCGCGGCCGACCTCGACTGTTTTGCCCTTAGACCGTTCTTCCTTCGTTAAGTCAAGAGCCCAAGAGAGATACCACGTTTCTCTTCCCGCTTCTTTCGCCTCCCGCTTGTACTTATCCATTGTCCGTTCATCAACCATTCCCGTCGCGTAGAGGATACTTCCACCTAATGTAGATTTTCCGGCATCCACATGGCCGATGAAGATCAAATTCACATGCTCCTTTCCATACACTTCTACTAGAGTTTCCTCATCGACATCTTCTACTTGTTCCTTCGCTACTGCGTCTACTTGGCGAGGAGTGGTTTTCGGGTCGGCCGTTGCAGGACTCGTTTTCCCTGACGCGGGTGCTGGAGACGTCTTGCCACCCTGAGAGGTCTTATCGTTAGATTTTTCAGCCCCCCCAACGGCCTTTACAGCCGCGGCTTTTGAGCCTGCTCCTTCTCCTACTGGGATTTCCTTTTTCGCTACTGGGGCTGATGCACCTATAGAAAGGACCTTAGCCTTGGGCGCTGGAGCATCCCCTCCCACCTTGAGAATCCTAGGTGTTGTATTGCCTGTCATAGTGGGCTTTACAGAGGGTTCTCCCGCCGTATCTGATGATGCGAGCGCTCCAGTGTCAACGGCGGCACCAGCAGTTGGCCTCTTTGCGATCACTGGTGCCTGCCTCTGCTGCTGTGGGTGTGCTTGTTGGTAATGCTGTGGCTGGTTATACCCTCCATATTGCTGACCATAGACCTCGCCGTATCCCCCTAACTGCCCATATCCAGCACCATAGCCCCCCTGGGTGTATTGGGGGTATCCTCCTCCTTGCCCATACTGCGGATAATGGGGCTGCTGCTGGTTGTAGTAACCGTACTGAGACTGGCTAAACCCGGGACCGTACTGCTGGGTGTACTGCTGGTTCTGGGGAACGAATGACTGTGATCCCGGGTTGAATGAATTTGCGTCTGGGCGAAATGCGCCCGACTGAGCGGGCTGAGCGGTCTGGTCATTTACATTCAGATTCCGCTGGGTCTGACGAGACAAATTATCGTCGGCTTGGGCAGCCGGATCGTCTTCCCACGAATTGAGGTCGGACATGGTGAGCAGCAGAAACGATTCGTTTGAGAGTGTTAGCCCAAGGCCCCACTATGAGCGCTCGCACAACAGAAACTTATCGGGCTCAGGCTTCAGACGAGATCTGCCCGTTCCCCGAACTTGAGCTCCCGGACGCAGTGCAGAGGAGCTTGTAGAGGAGCCTGTTGTTCGGTTTTTGCAGCTGCTGTTGCGGTCGCGGTAGTTGTCGCTGAGTGGGATGTCGAGTCATCTTTTCTCTCGAACCCGGTCATGTCGGGGCTCGACCAACCCAACGTGACCTGGCGCTTGCTAGCACTCGCCGCCTGAAGCACTCATCGCAAACAGAGTAAATACATGTACTACTCCGAACATACAGAGTAGATGAACAAGCCCAAGGCGCGGTATTCAATATTGCGTAGTTCCTTTCTATCTCGCTCCTGCTGCTCCTACTCTCAAGATGGAGGTTCTCTTGGCCAGGGTTTGTGGCACACTAGGCTCATGGTGCATGTTTATTTCAACTAACACACGTCGGACAGATAACCCAGCAAGCAATGAACTATGCCATTCGGTATGGCTCTTTCAGATGGAGATTTAGTGGGTTCTGACTTGCTGCGGTGACAGGTCGGGCATAACTGTCACGAGCGCCTATGCCATACGCCAGTGCTCGCGGCTGCTGAAGGTATTACCTTTCTGCGAGGGAGAGCTTTGGGCGATGGCTGACCGGGCTTGGTGACTAGAACGTCAAAGGAGATGACCGAGACGACCTTGTAGCACTGCAAAATAGACTTGACAGCAAAATACGTGTATGTTGCTTCCCACTATGCCACACACTTCATACCCATGCTTCCAGGCTTCGATCTGACCCGCTGCTTCCTAGATCATATCTCCGGCTATAGACATGATTGAGCTGATGTGAGTGCACAAAATGCCTCTAACATGACAGTGATTACACTTTTGGATATACCTGACACTGCTCTAGCTCTGCCCGTGGCAACACCTCCCTAGAATCTGCGGTCACGCTAACAAAAGCCCTGCGTTGGGACATCCAGGCTCTCGGCGTTCGTCTGGCTAAAGCCGCGGCGGCTGAAGAGCTCTCGAGTCGAAGTGCCAAGCTAAAAAATCGTGCTCAAAACGAGCAAGAACTCAAACTAATACTGCAAGACATCCGGAAACTGCTCGAACGAATTGAAGATTCTGTGCCATTTATTAATTTGGCGATAACTACTTCTGGTGTTAGCCTCTCAACTACCCTCCCGGCCACCATCTCGCCGTCGAGATTATTACAGGCAAGTACATTCCTAACCGCCGGCGACACCCATTATTCGATAAGTCCAGGGGAGCCTGTGCAAATCGGAACAGCGTTTACTCTTTCTGTTTATATGCTCTTTTCAGGGCATGCAATCCGCGAGCATGCTGAAGACGGGTCATTTCGGGAAAATACGTGGAAGGAAGTCATCCACAAGGGAAGGGTGAAATTGAGAAGGGTGCCTCTAGAGATGGCCGATAACCTTGGGCACCCAGACTTTGGCAATGAAAATCACCGCATTAATCCTCAAAATCCCAAGGCGGGGGCAGCAAGGAAACCTCTTTTTTCACCTCGACTTGCGGGTGAAGGGAAAGCAGACGAATTTGCGTATGAACTCCAAATAATTGAAGATCTTGATGATGGCCGTTACCACTCGGTTGAGGACGGCGAGCCTCAATCCGGTCCTTATGGAGATATTGAGCGGGCCGGCATAAGGGAGGCTATCCCTATCCATCAAATTTCAAAAATATTCTATGCGGATACGGGGAAGATACTAAATATCGGTAATGAGGGTGAACCAAACAGCCCGGTGTTATTACTTAAACGGGATGTCAATGCTATAGGCCCCCGAAAGATGATGGAAAAATCTTGGCTCCGGGGTGCAACCTGGGACGAACTCGAACAGCAGGGACAGGAGGGCGGAGAAGGGGAGGTAGAAGTTGAAGATCGAGAAAGTGATGGTAGTCAGGACGAGGTGGACGCACAGCTAGATAGGGAAGGACGGCAGGCAGTCGAAGCCATCTTCGAGGAGATACCCAAGGAACTAGATCCTTGGCGATTTCCCAAAGACCTAGACCCCGCATGGATCGCGCTCGAAGTATGGCAAGAGCCAGAAGATGAAAGCGATTGCGACGATGAGACTACCTTCGAAGGAGAAGAGCCACCAGCAATGCCAAGCAGCCTACCACGCGAGGGTTCTGTTGATCCAGAGCTCCCATCGGCCGTTTCAAACCTCGACCTAAACCAGCCTTCGCCCACGTCCTCTTACAAGCCAATCCCAAATCTTCAGAAACAACAGCTTACGTCTTACGAATCCCAAGTTCTTCCGCCCCAATCCCCCATCCCCTTCTCCTTCGCAGGTGGACCTGTAAAATCATCCCTTTCCCTCCTCGAGATGCTAATCCGGCTCACGGCACTCCAACAATTCCAGCAGTGCTCTCACCTCTCCATCACCGACGAGCTCCTCAACTTTTTCCTCGAGGAATCCTCCACTACAGGCGCAGGGGGCGATAGCGAGGAACGGAAACGTAAGAGGATGGAGGCAAGACGCGTAGTAGGGTTTGATCCGTATGATGAGAGCCCAATTAAACAGAGAGGAGAGCAATACTACCAACGGCAACAGGAGGGCGAGTCCCATTATACCGAAGATGACCTACCGTATAGCCCAAACAGCTGGCCACACCACTCTGCTTCGCTAAGGGGCTCTCCTGTGCCCCGAACACCACAGCCTACTCAACGCGCACGGGAAGGTATGGACTCAGGGCATCAGAGCAATGGTAGTTTGAGAGATGGCAACCAAGCTCCCACGAGACCTACCAGGGGTGTCCGATATATGAGTACGCCACCAGAAATAAGGGGACGGCAGGGTGTGCTTCGGAAAGATCAGGGCGTGGCTGCTAGGGGAAGTCCGTTGGGGAGAGGCATCTCGGTTGAGACTGACTCGACGTTGGGCACTAGTCCTCAGGAGAACAGGGATACATAAAGCGCGCCCGGCTCCCCGGCATAGAAGTAAACCGTAGCACAGTACTACATATCAGGCACGCAACTATTACTTTTTTTTTGCCGTGTACACTAGCTCTCTTCATCATAGACTATCTCAGAGAACTTGATATGTCGAAGAAAAATAAATCAAAACAATGGCAAAAAAAAAAAAAAAAACGCCTGCGACGCCACAAGAGCCATCGACAAACGAACCCCACCCAACTACTTCAACAATCGAAGGAAAAAAAAAAATTCCCATCTCAGTCGCGTGATTAGGGAAAGAGGTAGAAGTAGAAAGATAGCAGAAGGTTTCCCCCCCTCCCCTATTCCCAATCCTCTTCATCGCTATCATCCGCAGCTGTTTTCTTCCGAACCGGACTCCCGGGGGCATGGCTCGGGGCTCCACTTGGCGCGCCACTAACAACATCATAGCTCGCATCGCTATCCGGCAGCGAGTTCTGGTCCTGTGGCTTGCGCTCCTCGCCGGGATTGGGGAGGGATGGAGGGCTAGGTTTAGCGTTGGAGCGGAGGGTTAGGGAGGAGTCGACAGATGCTGATTCTCCCTTGGGGGCTTTGGAGGGGGCGTCGGAGTCGGAATCTTCGTCCCAGCAGATTTCTTCTTCGGTGGCTGTGGCGCCTAATAGGGGGAGGGTTTAGTGTGGTGGTTTGAATAAGGGGGAGGGGGGGTGAGTGAGGCTGACCTTTTAGTAGCTCTTTTCGTCGTTGTTCCTCAGTTTCAACGACGTGTCGTAGGAAATAATACCGTTTCCAGAAATCCGTATATGTTACTTTGTCTGGGACTAGTTTCTCCATTGCGATTCTTAACTCCGGGTAGGTCTCTAGGTCCTTTGCGATCTGGTCCGTCTTGCTATCTGCTGAGAAGTCCTTCAGCCAGTCGGCGTATTCTGGTGATGAAGGGTCTCGGGCAAAGGAGTCTAGAGATGAATGGACAATATGGAGTTGCGCGTCGAAGCGGGTGGTGTGGAATACGCGCTTGCCGTCTTCGCCTTTGCTCTCAAATAAGACCTTAGCCTTTCCATCAGATCCAATCTCAGCGCCTTCAGCAGGCGGGGCTATTGTAACCGCATCTCGCAAGAAGTTGCGGATGTTAGTGCCGAATTTCAGGAGCGCTTCGTCAGCTGCATCTTCTGCCTTTTCAATGTCCTTTAGCCGTTTTGCTGCTTCAGACCTGAAACGCGCGAGTATGCCCTCAGACTCCCGTAGTGCCTCGCTCTCTGACCGTGCTCCTTCCTTTGATGCTCCCGGTACATTATTGTCAGCCTGCGTGTCCGTACTGTTGTCCGCAGAGCCAGATTCAACGCCATCGGGAGATGCGCTTAGAGATAATGAACGGGTACGGCTGATTATACTAGAGGTCAAGCTAGTGAATCCCCTTGTAGCCTGTTCGCTCGCCACGGAATACTCTTGTCGAGCACCTTCATAGTAGGTCTCCCCCTAGCCAAAAAAGCAGTCAGTACCTGCCACAGGATAGGGCTACCTAACACAAGCACACCTGTTTCTTGACAGAGCCCATAAACGCGCCAAACCGGGCTCCCCATGGGCTAGAGGAGATTGCTTTGTATGCCTGCTGAAATTCGGTATCGAGGGTTTCTTTATTTGTATCCCCCCCTTCCCCCTCTTCATGCGGAGGCAGAGCCTCTTCCTGGATATGGTCATAAGCAACATCCATCTCTTACTGTGCTCGCAATGTGAATTGGGTTGTGAATCTTGCTTCAACACGTTTGCATTGACGTTGGACCACCGAACGAATGAGGGTGATCACATGACCAGCTCCATTAACAAATATTGTTTACCCCGCGCAACCAGACGCATGCAGAAGATACTAACAGTTTGTACCCTACCCAACAAGCATCAACGATATACCCAGAGCCCACAACGAACGACACTAAGGAAGCCCAGTAATGCAAGGTAATGACTGCATTGTCCTGGCCGAGGTTTTCCGAAATTCTGTGCAGCATACTTCATCATCTCCCCCCCGTACCCGTCACGATTCAACCCAAAATGCTGGGCTAGAAACGGAGGTATTGGGAGGTTAGTCGAGTCCAATTAGGTTTACAAATTCTATTACCAACGCCTAAACGCCCAGTGCTACCGGGCAAATAGTCTATGTCTCGCCGACTGACACGGGGGCTGCCGTTTTATCAACGCTTCTTTTTGCCCACAACCTTCGTGAAACCGTCCTCGTCCACCTCTGGCCCAGGGCTCTGCCGGCTTTTTGGAGGGTCCGTCTGCGCGGGGTCGTCGCCCATTTCAACATCCCCATCTTCATCCCCACTGTTATCCTCCAAGTCGACACTATCTCCATCCGTATAGTCTTCGTCGTCATTCCTCTCCACCTCCTTAAATATTGCCATTTGTTTTCCGCTCTTCGCTACCCACTCGCTATGCAGCTTATCCACCAAAGAAAAGTCTCCCCCCTGAGTAGTTGCCCTAATATCCGTAATCACTTGCGCCACCTGGTAAGCGGTGTCGTCCTCCACATTCACTTCAAATTCATCGGACATAACCTGCAGCAATGTCGTCTCCACATCTTCAAGATCGGTCTGAGGACGCTGCTCAAACATCTCAACTATGGCACCAGCGAACCACTCGCGCTTACTAGCGCTTTCAGAGCCTCCCCATTCGTTCTGAACTGCGAGGGTCAGGGCGGGCCAGTGGAAAAGGGCAATGGCAACACCGAGCTCGAACTTGGCTTGGATTTGATCTATTCAGATGTAAGACGATCAATCCAAGCCCCAACGGTACGCCTCAGGAGACATACCCAGCGGGATGGCCGAAGTGGCGCTACTAGCCATTGTTGTGGTGTATGATCGTATCTCTATACAGTGCAGACGGGGATAATATTCCAGTTGGCTTCATAGAGGGCGCATTGTTGAGCGACGCCGCCCTGTGCTCGGGTGATCGCCCACACATTTCAAGCGTCGGCTTTTCATCGCCCGCCGCCCTAACTATATAAGTGTAGTCCGTTACGTCGAGTAATCTATTGCAATATGATACATGAAGTAGTCCAAGTACAATAATATCTAATTTTTGAAAGACCGCTGGTATGTACACTAGGAGGGTTATCAAGTGCAGTTACTCTGGTAGGGGTTAGAACAGACTGTATGTGTCGTACTTAGCTAAATCAGATATTATATCAAAATTAAAGGCTAGAATACTAAGGAAAAGAAGACTGCCCTATTCCGTAGTAGTAGTATGTATGTACATACACAGTTAAACTGTTACGAATGTGACCCAACCCACAAATATCGATCTAGCTTACATGCCTTATACCGCTCAGCCTCATAAGCTAATCACTGCCTCACCGCTCGCCGGCACTCTCCAAGCGGTCTTACAACCTGCATGTAGAATGTGAACTCCTCAGCGATACTTAAATTGCCAGGGTACAATGTTTCCTGTTCTCTCTGTCCGTCAAATTCCTTTATCGAGCAAGCACCAACAATATCCCTGTATACCCATCACATGCGGATCCCAAGCTCCTTCTGGCTGTACCTGAAAATCCGCTGTTGTATGACCCTTCCCGAGGCTGATTTCCATCTTGGGGAGGAGAGACTCAGTACATCTTCCAGCCGCAAATGGAGATAGGAGACATACAAATTCTCCAGAGCAAGGATGGGGTGTTGGCAAGGGCCAGTCAGAAGCTGGCTGCGGAGTGCCATTCCAACGAAAACCTGCCCCGCCGGCCAGTTGATTGAGCAGCCCCAGAAGAAAACTTTACCAGGTTTTTTTTTTCTTTTTTCGAGTGGCCGTCTCACAATTGTTCCACGTGCAGAGAAGGGGACCTTTGTGCTGTTGTTTACTTCCGGTGCGATCGGCGTCTGTTCGGTCTCCCACAGCAGTGACTGAGTGCTTTTGCCATCTTTTAGCCAACACGATTCTGGCGGCAGCTCGCTGCCATAGGTGTTTTCCGCATATAATCAATAACTTTCGTGGAGAGATATGACTTGCCAGTTCCCGAGAAAAGAACATGTGGTTTCCCCCACCTGGACGCCCCCGGCGGGCCGTCCCGCCGTACACCAAGATACGAGAGGGTGAAATACCCCCAATATCTACAGCTCCTAAATAAACAGTCACTGCATTAGAGCTTGCCCAGCTCGCTTGCACGAGCACAGAGCGGCGTCACCTGTCAACCAGCATGACTTTGGTATCGTTCGCCCTGCCACGAGCCAAGTCAGACAAAGATATTCAATCTAAACGCCTGTGGTCAGCCGGCACTGAGATTCAACGCACGGGATTCTCTATGATGCGCTGGATCCATGTGGTTGGCGGACCTCGCCAAGGGCCTCACCCCCTCTACTTCACAGTACAGAAAGAAGGCATGGAAGGGGACTGAGCCTTCCAACTGTCCTGGGACGGTGGCCGTGCGTTGAAGACGGGACGAAAGTCAACACTCCAGTCTCTCAGTATCTCAGTAGCCTCCCTTCCAATATGGGACTATCAATCCCTCCACTTATTGTTGCCATTATCTACGACGTCGACGGACGCGACACAACCCCCCCAGGAACGACCGGCTACAACAGACCCAGGTCCGACTATGCTGACGCCGTTGCTGCTATTACCAAGTCCCTCCAAGGCTTGGGCCACACAGCAGTCGCGGTGGGCGACTTTTATAGTCTTGTTACAGTGTTGTCCTCCACCCCACAACCCGGATGGGACTTAGTCATGAACCTGGCTGGAGGCGTTCGCGGTGTTGCGAAGGAGGCTCAGGTGCCAGCGATCCTAGAAGCATATGGCATTCCGTTCACATTTGGACACTCGCTTGCCATGGCTATATCCACGGACAAGTCTAAGACTAAAGTATGCCTCTTTTTCACCAGTCATTGAGCGACTGTTCTTAGCCTAGTATAACCTAAAGGGCGTAGCAACAGCAATTATTCACTGATAGTTCCCTAGGAACTGCTTGATTACCACGGAATTCCTACGGCCCCCTTTGCTGTAGTCCCCAACTCGACAATCCACTCCTCTCCCTCCGATCGCGCAGCGTCCGCAATTGCTTCCTCTCGGTATGCCACCGCACTCAGTACTTTTCCGCTCTTCGCGAAACCTGTAGGTGAGCATAGCTCTCGGGGTATCTCGCCTTACAGCAAGATCAGTCGCCCGGAAGACCTTGAACCTGTCGTTGCAAAACTGTGTGCGGCATGGCCGGGCCAGGATATTCTGCTTGAGAGATTCTTAGGCGGCAGAGAGTTCACCGTCGCCCTGCTAGGAGAGGGGAAGCAAGCCAAGGTCTTGGGGACTATGGAAATGAAATGGGGCCAGAAAAATATACAGCAGATTGTCCACGGCTGCGGGGAAGCGGACCTGTTGGTAGACTTTGCTACAGCTGCTTCTAAGGAGTCAGCCACCTGGGATGGACTGGACATAGTTGAAGTGTTGGCAGATCAAACGGATCCAGTTGTTGTCCGTGCAGAGATGGTTGCTCTCACGGCGTGGCGTGCTTCCCAATGCCGTGACGTGGGTCGGATAGATTTGCGTTATGATAAAATAGGAGAAGATGCGGTTCCCTACGTATTAGAGGTCTGTATGCACAAATCGACCCTCTGACAGTTTCTGCGCTTCGTATTTATAGTGCTGACTGTAGTTGGTCAATAGATAAACCCCATCTGCGGATTTACCCCCAATTGGTCGCAGTTGCCATTGATTGCAAAAGCGAAAGAAATAGACTATCAGATACTCATCAGCATGGTAGTGGAAAATGCTTGGGCCCGAGCTCAGAAGATGGCCAGGAGTTAGGATGCCGAGCTCTTATATGGTCTTCTAAGTCGGTCTGACAGAATAAATCATAAGAGCAACACTGCCAAAGCCAGTAGAAAAACTAGTAGATGAAGATGGCTGATAAGCTACTAGTTTTTCTACTGGTTTTGGCTATCTACTCCTTTATTCCCTACTCTTGAGCAATGTATAAAATGGCTTAATAACCATAATCGAGGTCAAGTTCTTGCTTAACTTTGGTATATATAGCTTTAACATTTCATAACTCCATTGATCTTAGAAGGGCAACCACCTTGTAGTAGAGAGCTGCCTTTTTGGATGTGTAGAGAGAAGTTGGATCATAGAGTAAATTATTAATTAACTCATGTATTTTCAAGTAGGACAAAGAGATATTATAATTTGAAATAATAATTACAACAACTCTCCTACCAACATTCAATGCCGAGGGAGACACCAGGTGAGTGAGCAGGTGCGACAAGTTACTGCGCGGGGATACCGATACCCCCCAGCCCCCAGTGCAAGTACCAAGACCCAATTCTTCTCCCCCCCCCCCCCCCCCCCCCCCCCCCCCCCCCCCCCCCCCCCCCCC
>JAJDFE020000243.1:0-14312 GCA_021527465.2 Geoglossum glabrum | reverse complement strand
TTCCAGTAGGTTGCTAATCAGCCATTGTACTCAGTCGTATGGAGCTGGAGGAAGGAACGCCTCCCATCCGCGGTAGCAAAAAAAAAAAGGCCGGACTACTGATTCTTTTCTTTACTATCAACTCCTTTTTTACGATAAACCCAATTTTTTTTTTTTTTTACCGTTAACTCTTTCCTTTACTGCCAATCCCTTTTTACTCTTAATTCTTATGGATTTTAACTAGTATGGTAATAATATATATATCCCGATATCACTATGCTTCTTAAGTTTTGGAAGTTTTTTTTTTTTTTTTCGTGTATTAGGTTAGCTCCTCCGGCAGCAGATTGGGTAAGAGAGTAAAAGGGAGGCAGCGGCTGACCCACTTTACCTAGGCAAAAGCCTAGCTAAGGTGGGGCCAAAACTATCGGCCACTGCCTCCATAGTTATTGTGTATGTACCTGGGTTTTCGGCATCTTACGCAGGTTGGAGGGTGGGTAGCAAGGATAATAAATTAGATTGCATTGAGTTGAAAGTTAACGTTAAAGCCAAGGACAAACCAGAGGTGCGGTTTGGTTAGTTTCCGAGAGAACGACTGATAGCTAGTAGAAGGCCCCTCTACCTCCTTCAAAATCGCCCCTGCTTTGTCTAAAGGAAAGGAAAAAGAGGTTATTGGAGGGGAGAGATGAATATCGTGACACGTGAAAAAATCGTCAACGCTGACAGAGTAGAGTATTATCAACTTGGACAAGGGGAAAAAAGCCTATTTCAACACCTCTCCCTCATTCTTCCCCGCCGCCTTCTCATCAGCAATTTGCCTCACCACATCCGCAAGCGCCTTGGGCGTCGGTAGTTGGAACATCTGGGCCAGCGACGGTGTAAGACCAAAGGCCTTTCGAATCTGCGACTGCACCTGGACGATGAGAACGGAGTTGCCACCAACGTCAACAAAGTTAGTATCAGGGTCCATGGTGACGTCGGTCTTGAGGACCTGTTGGAAGATTTGGATTATTTGGTCTTCGGTGGATGGGCGATGGTGATGGAGGCTGGTGATGGTGGTGGTGGTAGTGGCGGTGATGCCGTTTTGTTTGGGGGTGGAGAACGGGTAGGTGAGGTTGTCGAGGGGCTGAGTGGAGAGTGTGTCGCGGTCGAGTTTGGTGCTGGGGAGGAAGGGGAACGAGCCGAGCAGTTGGTAGCCGGTAGGGAGCATATAGGCGTTTAGGTGCTTGCGTGCGGATTCGTGTAGCTGGAGAATGACTCCGTGCTTTGCAGACTCGGGGATGGGCTTCTTGGGGACGAGGAACGCGATAAGCTTCATGTCGTCAGCTGCTGGCTCCTCCTTCTTGTCACCGAGCGGGCGGAGGAGAACGACGACGTCGACGAACCCCTGGCTGAAGTTGGGGGCGCTACGAAGTTGATTCTCAACTTCTTCTAGGTCTATCCGGTGGCCACGGAGCTTGACCTGCTTGTCGCCACTGATCCTTCCGATGAAGTCTAGGGCGCCGTCGGGCCGGAAACGCGCTTCGTCGCCCGTACGGAACATTTTCGTCCAGCCTCGTGAGCGGTCTCCCTCGGAGCAGAACGGGTTTGGTACGAAGGCGTCTCGCGTCTTGGATGGGAGGTTTCGGTACCCGGTCCCGACCATAGCGCCGCCTACGCATAGCTCTCCAGATAGCCCTACCGGTAGGGGATGTAGCGCTGAATCGACTACGTAGAGCCTATTGTTGTCTAGGCCGAAGCCAATTGGGACACTCTCATCTGCAGTCGGATATGCAACCTCCTGCGACGTGTTTTGGACGATGGTTTCGCTGAGTCCGTAGAGGTTATACATCCTGGCTGGAAGTCCCAGGTCATAGAATGCCCTGGCAAGCCGCGCTGGGAGTCTCTCGCCACACATGAATGCGAGCCGATAGCTGTGGCATTTGCGGATCGTGTCGCTGGCAAACCCCAAAAGCAAAGAGAGTTGGGTCGAGGTAAAGTACGTAAAAGTAATGGCTTCCTTCAACATAAAATCGGCAAGGGCGGAGGGGTCTTTCCGCGTATCTTGCTCGGCGATACACATCGTTGCGCCACATGTCAAGGGTGAGAAGATCTGGACGACGCTGAGGTCAAAGGAGACGGATGTTGCGAGGAGAAACCGGTCCTTGGGGGAGAACTTGTAGTCGCGATGTAGGCAGCTCAGCATCTGCCTGGTCGAGCCATGAGTGAGTGCTACTCCCTTGGGGTACCCGGTGCTTCCCTGAGAAAGTGTTAGCTCTAAAGCGGGGGTCGAAGGAAAAGGGGAACTTACTGATGTGTAGATCATATAGAAAGGCTGTTCATTATCGTATGTGGCTGGAATCGGCAAGTTCTTCTTCTGCTGGCTCGCCTCCTTTATCAAGATGATCTGTGCTTCAGTCTGCGATTTGGAGACAATGCCACGGGCCTTGACCTCCATCTCTTCAGTAGCCAGGAGGACCTTTATGCCAGCGTCTCTTATGACGAATGAGAGCCGGTCACTGGCGGAGCTTGGGTCCAGCGGCACATAGCAAGAGGAGGCGATCAACGCAGCTAACATGCCAATCACGCAATCAATCCCTGGCTGGGCAAGAACGCCTACGACACTGCTGGGACCACCGTCCACTTGCTTAATGACAAAGGCTAGCGCTGAAGCCTTCCGAAGTAGTTCAGAGTACGAGATGACGTTTCCGGAAGAAGTTCGGATTGCCTCAGCATGGGGGGAGCTTTCGGCCGCATGCTGGATCTTCTGCACAACCGTACTGTCTGCCCATGCGTCTTCGATTAGCTCTGTATTCCAATAACTTTCTTGGAGACGCTTCAACTCTTTTGGCCCGCACATGTTAATCTCTGCAATGGGCTGGCGGTGGTCCTGAATCGAAGAAGTCAAGAAAACAAGGAAGTTCTCCAAGAACCGGCCCATATCGTCCGCACCGTAAAGGGCTGTCGAATACTCAAGACTGAGATCCAAACCGCCGTCTCCAGCCTCCACTGCTTCAAGCCCAATTTCGTAAGGGATAGGAATGTTTCCTAGTGTGTCCGTGGTGACTTCAAAGTCTTGCGTACGATAAGTGGGAACAGCGCCATGCATCTGATAATTGACTGAGATCTGTCCGATGGGCATCTGCCCAAGTTTCCTTGGAAGCTTTAGGGCATTCACAATCTCATCAAACGGCAATTCACTGTGGGACAAGGCCTGGAGAGTAGTTGCAGTAGCCGTTCTGACGAGATCCTCAAAGCCCATCTTAGCACAGTCTTCTTGGAAGCGAACGGGTATCATGTTGACAAAGCAGCCCACGAGATCTTCCACGTCAACATGTGGTCGGTTGCCATCAACCATGAGTAGAACCACGTCTCTGTCCTCTGTATACCGGAATAGGAATGCTCTAAATGCTGCCAGCAGGAAGTGGAAAGGAGTAGCGTTTATCTGTGAGCAGATGCGTTTCATTCGTTTGAAAAGATTGCCATTCAACTGGAGCTGGTGAATACTTCTGTTCGGCATGGGAACTGAGGACCGCTCCATTTTGGCAAATGGCAGCAACTTGGAGGCCTCAGGCACACCATTGAGATTTTCTTTCCAAAATGTAAGGTGAGGCAACATTTTGTCAGACTTCAATCGCTCATTGTGCCATAGAGCGAAGTCGGCATAAGTAACCCTCGGAGCTGGGATTGTCTCGATATCTCGGCCTGTGCTGATGGCATTATAGAGATCCACCCATGTATCCATAAAAATAAACAGGCTTCCTCGGTCAAAACAAATATGGTGTAAGACGATAATCAGCGTATATTCTTCATCGGACATCTTCACCAACGCAGAGGTCCCAACTTCGCCTTGCTCAATACTGAGTTCTTGATGCTTGCGTCGAGAAACGAAATTTTCTAGTTCATTCCGGGGAGAAGACGTCTTGGAAAAATCATGGAAGGTTAGACCGAACTTCACTTCCGGAAGGACTTTCTGTTCCAGGACGTCTCCTTCATTGAAGAAGGCAGTGTTGAGCACCGGATGACGAAGGACAACTTCGCGGTGAGACTGCCGCAGTGCCTCAACAGAAGGTCTTCCCTTGAGATGGAAAACCCCGGAGAGGTTGAGCCGCCACTTCTCTTCTGAGAAGCTATGGAGGAAGAACATTCCCAATTGGAAGGTCGACATGGGAATAGGACCTGATGCATTCGCTTTAGGTATATGGGAGACTGTGGTTGTGGTGTCGGGTCCAAGTTCCCTGAGTCCTTGGCTGCCTTTGGGTTGAGTCGAGTCCTGTTGTCCATCGTCGTTCAGAGAGACTAACGGCATCAAAGTCACAACCTTTGCCACAAGGCTGTGAATAGACTTGGCACTGAGCACGTCAAACAAGGACAAATCGACATCAGCGGTTTCCTTGAACCATTTCCGGAATTCCACAGCAACGATGGAATCCAGACCGTAAAAAGAGAGAGGGTTACTGGAAGCAATGGACTCGATGGGTGTTCCCAGTACCGCGGCCACCTTCTCAATGAAAGCCTCTAGTAGGATGGCGGTTCGGCCTTCAGCATCCGGTGCAGTTGCCAGGAGCACTGCAAGTTTCTTCGCCACCTTCCCTGCTGACGACGAATGGCCATACTCGCGGTTGGCGTACAGATTGCGAAATAGTGATCTCTCGGCCCACCAGACATCAGGCTGCTTGACATTAACACCCACAATGATCTGATGCCAGTCTACACCCTTTGGATCCGATTTCGGATTACCAAGCGTCACCGCTTCCTCGACCAGGTACATGAGTTCTTGCTCGGTGAGAATATCCAATTTGTTCCGTTCCAGGCTCTGCCGGATATGGAGGTTTTCTGCAACAAGACCCCTGCTGGGGACAGCGCCGACAGTCATGGCAGTCCCAACGAGACCGTTTTCACGCCGCCACCGCATCATGGCATCTAAATAGGCATTTGCTGCCACGTAAGCAGCCTGCCCCTTATTCCCGCACATAGCAGACACCGATGAGAAGCAGACAAAGAAGTCGAGGTCCAGTGAGATCGTTGCCTTGTGAAGATTTTGAGCACCACCACATTTCGTCAACAGACAGATTTGCAATTGCCTGAGAGTCATTGACCGAATCATGGCATCCTGCAAGACCACCGCGGCATGGAATACTCCTCCCAGAGACGGTCCAATGTCGGCAACTACTCTCTTGACTTCAGACAAAATTGAGACATCTCCTTGGTACACTGTAACTTTGGCATTCTTCGATCGCAACCAATCGACGGTTTTTCTGGCATAAGGCTTTTGGTCACCAGACCGGGATAGGAATGCGAATATCCTCGCCCCTCTCCGGTACATCCACTCAGCGACTGCCGTTCCAAGTCCCCCGAGTCCTCCCACGAATAAGTAAGACTTTGTGGGGCTAAACAGTGGAGCTTCCCCATACGCGGGTGGAGCAACTAGGACCACGTTGTCCTCCTCGGGGACAAGGACGACCTTGCCGGTGTGCTTGCCGAGCTGGAGCATGCGGAAAGCCTTTTCAGCTTGGCTGTAGGGAAACTCGAATAGGCCCTCAGGGGCCGTGACATCCCCACTGAAAAATAGTTCAAAGCTTGCATCCAACAGCTTCTTGGAAAAGGCCTTGTCCGTGTCATAGACTGTGATCAAATCAAGAGACGCAAATGTGACATTCTTGCGGAAAGGGTCCATCGCCAGGTTTGAGTTTTGATGGATATCTCGCTTTCCAATCTCGATAAAGCGGCCTAGATTGTTCATGCAGTTCCAAGTTGCTTGCAGCAACTTCCCAGCTAAGCTGTTGAGGGCGACGTCAACCCCTTTGCCATCCGTTGCTTCATAAACACCTCGTGCGAACGAGTCGTCTCGAGACGAGAAAATCTGCGAATCATCAAGGCCATACCTTCGGCGCAAGAGCTCTCGTTTCGGTTCAGAACACGTAGCCAGAACCCGGGCACCGATTTTCTGGGCAATCTGAATCGCAATTTGGCCTACACCCCCGGCAGCCGAGTGGATAAGGATTGTTTCCCCGGGCTGAAGACGGCCAAGGTCAACGAGAGCATAGTGGGCCGTGGTCAGCACGATTGAAAGGCTAGCTGCCAATGAGAACGACATTGAGTCGGGGATCTTGACGCTCATCATGGCCGGTTGTCTGACTATTGTGGCGTGGGCTCCCTTTCCAGGGCGCCAGGCGACGACACGATCTCCCGGTTTGAACGCGGCGTTGTCCACGCCGGAGCCGGTACGGACCACGACTCCCGCACATTCATTACCTAGCTTGTAGTCCTGGATTATCCCCATGGCGACAGCGATATCATGAAAGTTGAGTGCTGACGCCTTGACTTTGATTTCGAGGTCATCCTCGCCCAAAGGCTCATTGGTGACTTCCTCATCTTCGACAAAATGAAGTGTCTCTAGTAGCCCTGCTTTGCCAATCCTGAGAGACAATGCGGGGCTGTCACCGAATCTCTGGAGTTGTGGATCGCTGCCGACTCCGTTGGGGAGTTTCTTATTCAGAGACACATCCTCTTCTATGCGAGGTATATACACACAGCCGTGTCGAACCGCCAGTTCTTCTTCACCGAGTCTTTCATCAAGTGCTTGAAGAATGCGATCCGAGGTTAGCTCAGCTGGGCCTGACTTCCCAACATCCAGTGAGATAAACCGAGATTGCTGATTCTCATTGCGTGCCGTTTTGAGCAAACCAATTACCTTGGCGTGATCTGGATTCGAGCATTCCATCGTGGCACCTTCTAGGACCCAAACAATGGCTTTGTTTTCCAGCGTAAGAAGATGGCGTACACCGGCCCATATTTCGGGAGTTTCGATTCCTTCATCTAAGCTCGCGAGCACAACAATAGCTCGGGTCGATATCTGACGCTGAGAGAGCATCTCGAAATCTAAGCTCTGGACTTGACCCGTTTTTTCCGAGGCCCTGATTCGGCGGAGTATATCCTCTGTAGATTTGGGCACTTTTGACGAAGGGAGAACCACGGTCAAGTCAATGCGCACCGGCTCCGGCTGTTTCTGGCGGAACGCGCCCCAATGTGCTAGCGGGATGATTGTTTCAAAGCTAGCTTTATCGGCGGAAGGAGCTGCATTTGAAACCAGAACGCTGGACTGGTTCATAAACTTGGAAGGATCGAAGAGAAGAGCCTCGCTCGCCTGCCGATCGAGGATTATCAAGTCATACGTCCCCTCGGGACTGCAGACTTTTACTAGGCCACCAGAGTCCTTCTCCAAGCCTTGAAACTCTGATGCATTCTGCGAAGCCGAGGTCAAGACATGCATTGTACGGAATAACGGGCGTTCTGTACCAGCAGGGATTAGGTGGTGAAGAACTTTGTATGTGTCTTCTGGCTGGGAAGAAACGTGAAGTATCTTGGACGACGGGTGTTGGAAAGTATACAAATCCACGAGTGTCTCAAGGCCATTCAAGTGGAGTGGCACACTGCTCTCGGGGGTCAGGAGTCCAAAACAAGGCTGCCATCTCTGCCTGAAGAACAAGGCCCGCCCTTTGGATTTTGCACTGTCTGTCCCCAGAGCGGTAACCTCGACGCCCTGAGCTTCCAGTATCACCTGGCCCCCATCCTGCTGCTGGAGCACAATCTCATTGATTGCAGTTCGATGGCTGGGAAGCTGAGTGTGCGTCTGAATCGTGTACTTCTTCTCACTATAGTTACTAGTGGGCTCCGCCAAGAGCCCGGATATGTCAAGTGACCCCATGAACGTTGACACAAAGGCGTCGGTGATATCTCTTCCAAGGAGCGTCTCAATGGCACTGAAAATCATATGAAAAGAAGCGTCGAGGAGTGTTGGGTGCAGGACGGTCCGTTCCGCCAGCTCATGAGCGGAAAACACACTTGGATCGTAGGTCAACGATGTGACAGAAAATCCGGGTCCGCTTGAAATGTCTTCCTTCAACAGAGCGAATCGTTGGCCGTAGTGCAATCCGATGCTTTCCAGGCGAGCGTAGAGAGCCGATGCGCTGAGGTAACGGTCTGATTTCTTAATGAGATCTTTAATGCTCGGATACTTCTTCAGAGGACGCAATCCTTGTGGGATTCCATAATCGATAGATATAGAGCCCCGGGCGTGCTCCGTGTATTGGCCTGCTTCATCGTAGGATGATACCGAAAATTCATACCAGTCATCCGAGACTGTCCTGGCGGAGGCGGTGACGGGCCGAAGTTCGATAAGGGTCTCGTACCCCTGTTCTGTGTCCTCTCGCAGGCTCAATGGAGCCTTGATGAAAACTTCCTTGAGCCTGATGGCGGATATGCTAGGGCGCTCGATTCTCAGACGAACGGCTGATTCGATAGCCATGCAAATATATCCGGCCGCGGGAAAGACAACCTTGCCGTCAACCATGTGATCTCTTAACCAAGGGAGTTCGGTCAGCCGGATAAAGTTCCTCCATCTAGGCATATTGTCGATAGAGCCAGGGACTGGAGCACCAAGAATTGTATGTTTCCAGGGCCGGTGGAGGTGCTCCTTTACTAAGCGGGTAACGGACCAATAGTTCTTGTGGTTCCAAGAATACGACGGGAGGTCTTCTAGGATTTTGCCGTGCGAGCTGTGCACCACTTTTCCATTAGCTAGTATGTGGTTCTGGTTGATGATCTCCAAGTCGATGGGATACCCAACGGCAAATAGCTGGCCAGCAGTCTCTAGAAGACTATCGAAGGCCGGTTGGCCTCGGTTCAGGGATGCAATGTATGGGACAGTTATCTTCAACGAGGATGCTACCTCCCGTGAAGGGCCTTTCAGCGCTGGGTGGGGACCAATTTCCACGAGAACGTCAACGTTCTGGTTTTCGTCCTCGTCAAGGAGCACCCCAGTTAGGGCGTCCGAAAAACGAACGGGTTTGATCATGTTCTGAGCCCAGTAAGAGGCATTCATCGTAGGCGGCTCAACAGCCCGTGCTGTGACACTGGAGAACATTCGGCAGGTGGCTTCCTGCGTGTCGAAATGCGGACAGGTTACCAGTGCGCGCTCATACCCCGGCGCGAGGGGAAGCATATGGTGCGAATGGAAGGCCTGCTCGACCTTTAGCTGGCGGGCAAAGACCTTCCGGGATAGCAAGACCTCCTTGAGCTCAAGGATCGCGTCCTTGTCTCCAGATATGGTAACGCTTGATAAACTATTAACAGCCGCGATAGTCAGGCGCCCCTTGTATCCCTCGAGCTCAGCCCTAGTCTCGCTTTCAGTCAAGCCTACAGCCATCATGGAGCCCGGAGTTGAATCGCCAACCCCTTGGCTCATATGAAGACCGCGGTAATATCCAGCAACAATTGCTGCTTCAAGGGAGAGTATTCCAGCTGCATATGCGGCGGCAATCTCACCCGACGAGTGACCACACACCGCAGTGGGAGAGACCCCCCATTCCTTCAAGAGACTCACTATAGCCATTTGCAATGCGGTGCATATTGGCTGCGAGAGCTTGGATTGGGAGAGCTGGGAGTCGCTCTCCGAGCGCAAAAGCTCCCCAATGATTGACCACGATGGCCCATCTGGAAGAGATTGAAGGACAGCATCGCATCTCTCAAGCGTAGCCTTGAAGGTGGGGGATTGATGGATAAGCTGCCTGCCCATGTCGTAGGATTGGGCACCCTGTCCAGTAAACACGAAGCCGATGCGGAGGGGGGTGTCGGAGGCGCTTGTCCAGGTAGCGGTGGGCCGCGGTGTCTCTAATTCCTTCAGCACAGTCCCTTGGGTATTGCCAACCGCAAATGACCTGAACTTGTGCTTGGAGCGTCTGTAACTAAGACTGTAGGCTAAGTCTTCAACAATAAGGTCTTCCCTTGCCCGAACGTAATTTCTCAGCGAAGACATTGCGAGTTTACCCGCTTCCTGTGAGTGGGAGGTTATTGGCAACAGGTAAGGTCGGCTCTCAATCCGATCTTGGGGAACATGAAAACCGTTAACCATTGTCCCCCGGGCGGGACTACTTTCCAAAATGACGTGAGCATTAGCGCCGCCATAACCAAAGGAATTAATGCTAGCACGGCGAGGGATATTTCCAGGAGTGTTCCAATTAATCTCAGTAGTTGGGACTGTGATCTTCCACTCCTTGAAGTGGACGTCGGGATTCGGGTTCTCAAAGAGCATATTTGGTGGAATCTTGCCATTTTCAATTGCAAGCGTAGTCTTTATGACACCAGCAAGGCCAGCAGCACCTAAGGAAAGGTGGGGTTAGTTAGCAAATTTCAAATACCACTAGCTCCCTGACTCTTACCTTCGAGATGCCCAATGTTACTCTTCACACTACCGACATACAAAGGCTGATGTCTAGTCGGTGTGCCAAAAACAGATCCAATGGCTTTGGCTTCACGAGGATCCCCAGCCTTAGTTCCAGTACCGTGGGCCTATACAGAGACAACTATCAGCGAGATCGAGAGCAAGAGGGGTAAGCGTCTTATCATACCTCAAAGTATTGCGTCCCGTCAGGGTCCAGACCAGCCTTGAGATACGTAGCTCGAATAAGCGCTTCTTGGGCTTCGGGTGATGGAAGGGTAATGCCGTCTGTTTTTCCGTCATGGTTGACGGCCGTAGCCCGGACTACAGCCCTAATCCGGTCTCTGCTCTGCAGTGCATCAACGTGCCGCTTAAGAACAACAGCACATATGCCATCACCGCGCACATAGCCGCTTCCGGCGGCGTCGAAGCTGTGGCAGCGGCCATCAGAGCTGATGAAACCCATATCCGACATGGTCTGATAGGTATTCGGGACGAAGTGGAGGGCAGAGCCAACGATAATGGACATGTCGGCTTCTCCGTTGAGCAAAGATTGGCTGCCTAAATGGAAGCAGACAAGCGAGGAAGAGCAGCCCGTATCCACAGTCATACTCGGACCATAGAGATTATAAAAATAGGATATCCTGTTGCTCAGAATGGCGTTCCCGGATCCCGTGATGGCGTACTTGGGATAGTATTCCAGGTCCTTTCCCTGCAAGGCATGGTAATCATTGGAAGTGGTAAAGGCTCCACAATAGACCGAAGTGCGAGTACCTCTGATCTCATCCAAGGTAATACCAGCATTCTCGAGAGCTTCGTAGACCGTCTCCAGAAGCATACGTTGTTGGGGATCCATGGCTTCGGCCTCCTTCCCGGACACACTAAAAAACTCGGCGTCGAACAACCCAAGCGGCTGATCGAGAAAGTAGCCATACTTGGTATTGATCTAGCCAAAACAGAAATTAAGAAAAATCAGCTTATTTTTATTTTTTTAAGCTTCTTGCGCGGGATATACATAAAAATAAAATAAAAAAACAAGAGGGATGCACATACCGTTCCTTTGTTACTTTCATTGGGGTGATAGAAGGCGTCGATGTTGAACCGTTCCTTCGGCATTGGACGCTGGAGGTCCGTCTTCTTGACAATGTTTTCCCACAACTTGGTGGGGTTGTTGGCACCTGGCACTCTGCATGCCATGCCGATGATGACAGGACATTCTTCCGCCATGGTGACCACGATGATATTTTCAAGTGATAGCTCAAATAAGTATGGGGATGTGGTAAAGTTGGTTGTGATACTAGAAAGCGTCGTACCCTGAGGTGAGTATTGAATGTGCTGAAGGAGGGAGTTTCTCTCTCTTTGTAGGCAGATCGAGGTTCTCCAGCTTCCAACGTCAAACTCATAAGTGTTGCTCCCCTGGTTTGCGAGCTCCTATATGCTCGTTCGGGGCGGCGGCATTCGGGTCTCTATTGCATTGCAACACCTCACGCATGGTGTGGTTCCATCAAACCCGTCATGTGCCCGCTCCTCCCCAGGTGGCGATTTATCCAGAAATTATAAGATGATTTATAAGATGAGTCAAGCTCCACTCTCCCTTCCTCCTCGCCGTTTCCAGGACGGATAATAAGGCAAACCGCCGTCCAAACTCCTGCACGCTGACGGGTCTATTCTCGGGCGGCCGCCGGTTCTGTCTTGCTATTTGCTGCGTCCAGGACCCTGATACGTCTGGAAGGATTCAGAAAGGATTCTAGTTCAAACGTTGGTCTATCGTTTAGTCAGGGAAAGCAGCTCGCAAGCGAAAAGAAAAAATACTAAAAGAAAATAAAAAAAGTTTCAGATAAAGCCGGGAGGGGGAGCCATAGAAAACATGAATCAATGATAGTAGGGTACCATCGAATTACAGTTTACAACTATTACCTTGTATTTTGTCGAAAAGAGAGCAAAAAAGAAAGAAAAAAAAAAAAAAAAACAAAGACCAACTGCTTCGGGGTTCACCACCTTCCTATTCAGAACGATCAGCACCCTAACCAAGGTTCCAGAAGGGAGTTGTATCATACATGATGGCACACCCCACCCATCGAGGGGGCTGTGTTGCTGTCTGTCGGAGAGAGCATGTTCAGCTGTGTGGAAGGAGACTTTTCTGGTTAAAATGGATACAGCGCAGAATAGGCTGCATGGGGGAAAGAATCCAGAAATCCACAACGGGGGTTCTTTTTTTTCTTTTTTTTTTTTTTTTTCTTCTCGGAGTAATTACCGGCCTTACCCGGTTTTGATGTCGGAATGTCCTAGGCCCTGATTACTTGATACACGGCCTCCTTGCCAACTCCTGCTCGTCGGTGCCGAGGTGCGTAGTAGGTGATTTCAGTAATTCCCGTTCCTAGACCGATCAGCCCCTCAGCTTCCCTCCATTACCCTATTCGTAGAGCAATTTTGCGCAAACGGGTCACTAATGCCAGACAAGTCTGCGGTGGAGGCGATTTTAGTTGCGCCGCGGGGGTTGGGGCTTGCATACCCGGTAGATGCGACCGCGCGTGGGAGGTGTGGTATGTTATCCATGCTACCCCAAGCTTACTGGCGACTTAGTAAAACGGGGAGTCGGTAGCAACGGGCCAATGTCATGCTGAAGGGCGAGCCCTAGCTCGGCTAGTGCTGACACAGTCACCTGGTAAGGTTTTCTTACCCCTCGGCCACGCAAGTCTGTTCTCCACTCCTTGCGCGTAATATACTCTGTAATATACTCTGTAATATACTCTGTAATATACCCAGTAAGCGACTTTGCATTTGGGGTCTCTACCCGGCTGCCACGGCTTCAAAGTCGCCGCAGAGCGGGGTGCTTCAGGGCTGTGCTTTATCGCCGACGTGCATTGCAGTTAGCTGGTGGGTGGTTAGGGGGTGGAGGGAGGCAGGTGGGGCTGTGCGCGCAAAGAGCTCTCGCAGGTGCACGGAGGCTATCGGAAAGAGTCAAACTCAGCTCTCAGCACTCCAGCTCTGGCTCATCGCGGCCGCTGCCTGTAAATGGATGGCCTGCCACGGAGAGAGGGACCGGGGGAGAAGGGAGGGAGGGAGGAGGGAGACACACTACATACTCTTCCGGCCGACCCCACCGGTTCGTAATCGATAAGACAGTCAGACTCTGTCGGCCTCCCACCTGCGTGCCCAAAACAGACTCCAAACCAGATGCTCGAGATGGTTGGTGTCGCTCCATTAAGGTTTTTGGTAGGGATGACAGAGCCCCCACTACACCCACGCCGATCGGAGTCGATGGGTGACGGTGGGAGATAGGGGGTGCTGCAGGAGCAAGTGCTGCAGGTGCAGCTGGAGGTGCTGCATGTGTGATGAGCTTGGCTTATTGCCGAGGGAATATTCCACAGCGATACAGCCATACAGCCATACAGCTGGACAGCTGGACAGCTGTACATGTGGCAGCCGGGGGTGTACATGGTAGATGCAGGATAAGAAGATATGTGTTGAAAGTCTATTGTAGGTAGTTTTTTCGTCTTGCTGTGAGTGCTGCGGGAAACGGGCCCCTCTGTAGATTAGATTGATGTAAAAACACAAGGAGATAACAGTCATCGCAAAGTACAGTACAGTACAGCACATTACAAACCCCAAGCTTCCCCAGACCCCTCATTATCCCATCCCATCCCCCATCCCCCATCCCCCATCCCCCCCATCCCCATCCTGCGACAAAAATGTCTCTCGCTCTTTTTTGAATCTGCGCCACCACCAAACGAGCGCCGCGCACGCAAGAGCCCTTTTACCGAGCGAGAGAGCATTGGCCTTGGCCCCACCCACGCTACGCTAGCGGAGAGAGCGAGACAAGAAAGGGCTGCGCTGGCGAAGGCCCGGAAGGTGGCCCTGATCCGCAGGATAATTAATTATTTGGAAGCGTTCTTGGCATTCGCCTCATGACCCACACACTATCTACGACAACGCACAACTCTCGGTACAAACTTCCATAGAAAAAAAAAAAAAAAAAAAAAAAAAAAAAAAAAAAAAAAAAAAAAAAAAAAAAAAAAAAAAACAAAAAAAAAAAACAAAAAAAAAAAAAAAGAAAACAAAAAAAAAAACGGAAAAAAAAATTTAAAAAAAAATCACGGCCTCGCGGCAGGGGGGGGACTCCATGACAGGCCATAAG